>VYZM01019758.1:181602-203835 GCA_013398915.1 Dromas ardeola | reverse complement strand
CCCCCACCCCCCCAAACTCTGATCAGATTTGCAGGAGGGAAGGTGTGTTTTAAAGAGGCAAGAACAGGCTCCCCCTCCAGAGGACTCTCCTCTGCTCTGCCTGGAGCTGCATTAACTCTGTCTAAAAGAAGTAGCCATGTCATGACTCATACTTTCCACTCCCCATAATCCCTCTCAGTAGGGTGCAGATTTAAGAGTTTTCCTCCGACTTCAGTTTTGTTATAATTTATGCACCTGCTTTGAAAGAGCCTTTGAAAAAATCTGACACCAGAGAAAAAAGAAGCCTGTTTTATCTGTCTGATGGACAGGCTGAAAAAAAACAAAACCCCACCGCATTGGAATTCTGCATTACCAGGAAAAGAACGTCTGCATCTATAACTTCCTACCAGGCTGTTAGTAATCAAAAATAAACTATTAGAAATCCTTTGTCAGAACAAGGGCAGCGTTTAAGTGAAAGAATAAGCAGTTCAACAGAGTCAGAAGTGTGTGGCTGACACAAGACAGAGCAAATGCCTTTTTAAAAAACACACCAATGAATTACGTACGAGCACACGCTCAAGGGTCTGGATCTCACGTCCAGCTCCCAGTGACACCAGCAGCAGCCATGCTGGGTTCCACACACTTCTGAGCCTCCAGAACCAAGCGCTAGGCAGAGGGTACTTTTATAAAAAGAATTTTTATGGAGTTTTGGAAAGGTCAATAAATAAAATCTAAGTATTGACATGCCCATTACTTTAGTGACTTTTTTGCATTATCCCTGAGTCTGAAACAGTGAATACCACCTCTTCAAAGGCACTTCAGAGTTTCAGTCTTATACATTGCAACAGACTGCGTCACAATTAGATCTAAAAATCTGCAGTTGATAGTCCATGAGACCTTCTCCATTCAGCCCAGATGGCTTCTCAGGTCCAGAGCCGATGTGCTTTATGCCCCACAGCCTCTCTGCAGCCTGCCCTCAACACAGCTAATTCCACCTGATTCCCCCCTGCCAGTCACCTGCTTTCAGCCAAGAGCTTCCTCTGCCTGCCATTTATTGTCATCAGCCACCAACACTTTCCCAAGGTAAAAAGATCTTCCCGAGTTCAAACGTCCCTCCTGCTCTATTTCCAGCTCTCCATTCTGCACTGCACATTGTTGCAGAAGGGAAAATACAAACTGCATCTCCTCGCTGGTTTCTGTGAAAGCGGAGCTCATCTCAAAGGACAGCTTTCATAGCTCCCATTGGAAGCTCTTTGTTGTGGGATGGGAGCAATCTCGGTGCGTTCCCACCTGGCTGTCAAGCTAGTGTCCTGTCTGCTGAGATGCGTCCAGACCTCAGTGCAACACTGCCCTCAAGTAAGATCCTGCCCTACAACCTTTTCTGCCTCACACAGAAGATACAGCTGTAAACTAGGAAGTTTTCCTTGGGTCACTGTTCATTTAGCATCATTTTACAGCTCCGTTGTTCTGAGTTGTCTATTTTTATTGTCTCATAGATCACTCCCTCCATCAAGAGAAACAGCAGTGAGTGCAGCGCATATGCTGGAAAAACAAACAGTTTTACTGCTGGCTTTCTGGAAGCTTTTGGTAAATAGCTGCACCTGGTCCTAAGTGTACTTTGTTCTAAAGTGGTGATAGTATCTACCTGCCTGATGTGGTGCTTTCTGAGGTTGTTAATTAAGAAAATGTTGAGTTTTATTGGCGTTTGCATTTGAGGCTGTGTTTTGAACATAGGAATGAATGGTGCCCCTGGGTAAAATTATTATTTCTACTGGAATGCAAAACTAAGAAATATATGACAAATAGAGACAGACCCTCTGAAAACAGGTTAGTTTATCCAATTCATTTCTAGAAAGTCATATTACCCAGCTGAGAGTATATAAATGATGCAAAATTGCCAAGGTGTTGAGTTATTTTGGGATATTCCAAACCCAAGTGATAATACCTTAGTACTCCTGTGATGGATTTATGGAGTGCTAATCCTTCTGCATACCCTCTTGTTCTGTAGTCAATGAGTACCTCTCCTCAGAAAAGCTCAGGAGCCTTTACCATCCATCATCTGCATGACTGCAAATATCTCTTTAATGGTGCGAGCCCCCGGAGTGATTTGTACCTATATAAGAGCATGAAGTTTTAAGAATCCTTCTTTCCACGGAGCTTCCCTGGATGTTAATAATGGGAAGGAGACACGAGGGCGGTGAGAAGAGATTTAGAAGTTTGCTGGTGTACATTAAAGATAGATCCCATAGGTAACATCTCCAGGTTAGCTGTGACCTTCACCATTCTTAGTGCCGCTAATACAGACACCTTACCCCACACAAATCTTCTCGTATCATTAAACAAAATTAAAAGGAGCAAATTTGATAGTTTCTGCACTTTTATACCCTTCCCCCAGCAGTGGGGGAAGCATTCACTTGGAAACCTCAATTATAGCACAGCTGTCAGCTCTATAATTAGACCAGTCAGGTCATTTTGAATGTAGTGTGTGTTATTCACCTCAAATAACAAATAACCTGCCATTCCACCCACACTTTGTGCACCTTTTCCAAGGGGCTTATAAATACACATACAGTCCGGTTGCCTGTGTGGTACCATAAAATGAACCTCTGCTGCTTTGAAAATCCTGGTGTGGACACCTAGTTGCGGTCTTAGCTTGGATAGATGCAGCTCATACCTTCTACCAGAGGCAGAACCCTCTCATTGCTTTTCCTGCAACACAGAGCTCAAATTAAAGACTTTGATCAAATGCTGCCAGAAACGCTGGCAGTGCTGGGAAGGGGCTCTGTGGGGATGAAGACATGACGGCAGCCATCAGAACAGAGTTTCCTCGGGCCTTTGCTCGTGCATAAAATGCTATTCATCAGCCCAGCAGCCTGGAGCACCTCAATGCACACTTGCCCTTACCGTCTTACGTGAAATCTCATAAACCACCAGAGACCTCTGTAAATAGCAGGGAAATATAAACAAGAGCAAATCATATGCCTTAGCCTTAGTGCTGGTGTACCATCGACTTCTGAACCCAAAGAAACTCGCTTTATTTTGGAGGGATCAGACAATCCCATGGCAACCAGCCCTCCAGACTGATTGTTGTTTGATCAATACACCTTAAGTCATTAATCAGAAAACCAGGTCCTCTTACCTTAATCTACACTCTTTAAAAAGAGGCAATTTGGCCCATACATATGCTGTAAAACTGCCACATATCGGAGTTATTTTGGGATAATGTGCAGTAGGGTCACAGAGCACCTGTGATGGAATCATTTGCTTCGTTTGCTGCAGAATGCTTTTATTCAACCCGCAGTGACTAACTCAATCACAAACACAAGGTAGCCTTTGCCGTCCACAGTCTCCATGGCTTCAAATACGCATTTGAGGAGTAAACTGTCTTACACATAGCGCACACAAAAACATCACCGTGGGGAGTTAGTGCAAAGCTGGTGTATGGTAAACCCAAGCCCTGGCTTCCAGCAGCCCAACGTCTGCACCCAGGCAAGCCTCAGCAAGCTCCCGGCTGAGCCCTTCTCCCTGCCTGAGCCGATATATTTTCTCAAAGCTTGCTGTTGAGAAAATAACATAATTGCACACCAAATGCTAAGTCTAATGAAACCATATTGATTTTGTTAAGGCCTATGTTTCTAGGATTGCTGGCCTACAAAGATGTGTTTTCCAAACTGTACAGATACAGAAAAGTGCAGAAAAATCTCATTAACAATAAAACAAATAACCCAGCAACCCAACAGTGCTTGTTTCAAATTCAAATCCTAATGGTGACAGATTTTAACGTGCTCGGCTTTTTGCCTCCTATTTGATGATGGATATTTTTGAATGACACTAGATCACTGGTCATTAGACACATCTTTTATATTGTACCCCTATCAACAGAGGAGGGAGGGGGCTCAGAATGCCAAAACTCTTCTGTACACGAGCACTGTGACTGAATGCCTACGGAAAATCGGAAGGATAGTGAAGAGAGAACAGCTGGTGCGTGAGAAGGAAAATTACGTTATTGCAAGTAGTTTCTGGCTACGGAGCTGGATGATGCTGAGCAGAGATTTCGCACATGAGGGACTGTCCAGCTTGAAAATCCATGCCCAAATCCAGTGCTGGGATCATGGCCCCTGGAATAACACAGGAAAAAGTTTCTCTCCCCTCCCTGCCTTTTTCTTAAATTCCTTCATTATTTTCCAAAGTTTATGAAGTGCAGAGTTGCAAAGGAATGCCTAAGAGATGAACTGAGGGTAAATGATGAAAAATGGCAAGTCTGGGCAGCTCAGAGGGTGGTAACTTTTGCTGTCTCCTCTGGGAGTGAACACCTGGAAGAGGAAGGCAACAAAGGACACTGATGTCACTCCAAGAAAAGCCATCAAAAGGAAAAAATAAAACGGTGGCTTCACCCAGAATTTGAGGACAGGAGGTAAATACTGAGGCAACGTGATCTATCCTTATCAGGTCTCCTGCCCCTTTGCGGGCCAAATGGGACCCTTCTGCCACCCCTGTTGCTAGGAGGGTTTGCTGGTGATAAATCTCTCCTTGACATCCTTACCTCTCTGTGTCACCACAGGGCTCCAGATTGCCTCAATAGACACCCAGCTCTTCCATGGCACTGATCTGCTTCAGGAGAGCATGAGCACACCTTTAGTCAGCTTTGGTGGGGCGTACGCCCATTATGAAAGCACATGCTGAAAGCGAAGCCTACGTGTACATGGTTTGCTGAATTAGACTGGAATAAATCATCAGCTGAGAAATTGCATTCAAAGGCTTGGCGTGGGTATTTGCACCTAGACGCTACTGTTGTTTCCCATAAATATCTTACAGACAGGGCAGAGATCACTGGCCAATGTCAGCAGACAAAATGCTGTTTCTACAGCAACCTCTTCACCTCAGCATAGGCAGAAACTGTGGCAAACATCAACTGTCTTTACAATAATCACTGCACAAAGACTCAGCGCCGTCTACCCGGCGACTTTAAGCATGCTGGGGAAGTGCTGCTCTCCCAGATTTGTCCGTTCACCATCTTTCACTTCCATACAATCTGCAGGGCAACAGCTTTCCAGCACTGCCTCCCCAGGAAAGTCTCTTTCTCAGAAGACAACAGACTTTCATGCTTACAGTCTAAAACACAAGCATGCAAGAGTACACTGTCCAGAAGGAAAGCAGAGCCCAGGATGCATATTAATTACTGGTGGCATAAAGCCCAGGCAAGGTTGCTGCTACGTAGTCAGGCTATAAATCTGCCCAAATAGGATTCTGACCACATCTGCCTTGTTTATATTACAAAGTTTTATGGCCATGTGATTCTTCACCTGGAGAGGAATAGTATCCCTGTGCAGACAGTTAAGGACTGAGATTTATTATCTGGCAAAAAAGACCTCAATGTTCTCCCCCAGGCTGGAGAGCATCTGCGTGTGCTGGCTGCAGCGCTCCCAGGGTTGGGGGTTTTCCTGGGGGAACTGCTCAGCTGCTGTCCCTACACTGGGACCCCCGCTCTGGAGCTGGTTAAAAGTTCCTGTAAAAGTTTTACGCCTTTGTTTTGCCTAGAAAAAAAAGCTTCAGAATAACAGAAAGGTTTAAGCCACTCAGCCAAGAGCTGCTGCTGCATGGATTTCTGCTTTGAGAGGGTTTTTGCTATGCAGTTTGGGAGGATATTTCCAAATGAGGTCAAAAAGGAGTTCTCCCCACTTTATCCTGCTCTCTTGCCGCGAGACTGGCTCTGCAATGCTGGCAGGAGAGAGAAGAGAGAGAAACCAAGCGTGGATTTCACCAGGGAGGTGAAAGGACTTGATCTCAATGTGCAATGAGAGACAGATGGCTGAATTCAGGAAAACACAGATTCCCTTACCCATTTCAGCTACACCTCGCATCTCCTGGGCCCAGCAGTGTCACAATTACAGCCACAAAAAACAGATGAGAACTTAACGGTCACATAGGATGCTAGGACTCAGGCTCATGAGATGCTTCACCATGACTTACCAGCACAGAGAGGTAACTGCTGGCATTCCTGCTCCGAGGGGGCACAGAGCACCAGCCCAGCTGGCTGCTTTGGCACTGCCTGCATAGCTGACTTGGTATGGGAAACACTTGCTTCTGGTTCAAGCCTGACCTTGGATTTGGGAAAGTCTCAGTGTGCCTCAGTTTCCCTGCCTGCAAAGTGGGCTTAAGCAGACTCCTGCAGAGAACTCTGTGATCCCCTCCGGAGGAACGCTATGGACACTGACCAGAGCAGAGAACAGCCTTCTCTGTAGATATGAAAGATCCAATTTCTGCAAGCAAAAGAGAGTGTCCAAACTGACAAAAAAAAAAAAAAAACCAGACTATTGAACATCTGTTCCACAGAAACAATCTCTCCAGGCCTCTTGGATGTTGCAGATGACACATTAACCTTAAGCACTGAACAATTTTAGTTAGAGGAAAATGTCCTTATTTTCATAGAAACTGAGCCAGCACACACGCCTGGCCTCCTCAGTGAAATGGGTCCTTCAATTGCACCATAAGTCACTCTCTCTTTGTTATGTGCTTAACGTTAAGCAGATGCTTAAGACTTGTTGACTTCAAGGAGACTACTCACATGCTGAAAGTTACGCGTGTGCTGAAGTTTTCCACTCTTAGCAAGGTTTTCGTTTTGCCTCTAGCCAGATCCAGCTGGAGGGTCAGCTGGATCTGAGCATCACGTATGCCCCAGGCAGAGCAGGAGGATCGGCTGTCTGTTTTGATACTCACTCTAAGGAGATGACTTTGAAAAAGGGCAGGGGCAGGCAACTTCCATCCCTTGTTATTATATGAACATATAGCTCTGAAATTCTCCATTCTGTACTGGGTCTCAAAGGAAAATTTTTGAAATAATCCATATTCATTAGAGTTTTTAATCCCTCACACACCAGAATTCAGCAGGCAGCTAATGAAGAAGACAATTATACAGCACTTCACACAAAAAGCAAACCAGAACAGGTGCAAAGGCTGGAGCTTTGCCATACTTGCTCTCTGTTCTTTGGCACAGGGTATCACCACTTTACTTAAAATATATTGAAACAACCCAACAGTTTAAGGAGTCAATCTGAAAGGAAAACAGGTGACATTCAATATTAATCATTAGCTGTTGACCACCTAAGATAGATAGTAAATCAAAAAGATGACAGCTGGCCAAACTAAGTTTTATCTGTATTCCTTCTGAAGAACACAAGCAGAAATGATGCTGTATCAGCAGGGCAGTGAAAAGGCAGACTGCGTTTGTTTTACCCCTTGAAGTAGTGCTCCAATATACAAGTAGAGAGTAAAGACGCAGTACCCAAAGGATTTATGACCTACCAAGGCAAGCACAGGTAAAACGACAAAAGGTTTTCTATCTTTTGCAGATGTTGGTCAGAGGTGCTAGAGAGAAAAATCACATTTTGTAGTTTGTGCAGAAAATTCATAGCAAAGCCATGACCCCGATACGCCAATATCAGCCACATCTCTGCCCAACAGGCCATTTACCCCTCTCAGTTTGGGGTTTCATCCCTCCTGCATGGAGGAAAGACACACCAGAGCAGTACAACGCCATGGGGTGAATTCAAGAACATCAAACTAAATTTTGACTCACTGGACTCACCAGAAACACTTTGGGAAAGACTGCAGCAAGGAGGTCAATAGTGAAGGACTTTTAGTGAAAGAAGCAAGCTTTTAAAGGGGGTTGCAATGTACTTTTGATGCAAAAGATCATTCTGTGGGCAAGAAAAGGGAGCCCGCTACCAGTGTTATTCCCCCCTAGAAATGCTAAGGAAAAGAAATACTCCAGCAGGTAGGTGATAATGCAGAGAACAAGAGATGAAATGATAGCAGAGATTTGAACTAAGGACCTGGTGGAAAAGGAAAAAAAGGACAAAATTAGGAAGAGACTCAGTACTTAGTTTCCCTTAGGATATGAAGTCATTAATTACTGATTGAAAGGATCTGATATGCTGACCATTCAGACACACAACTGCACTCTATGCAATGATAAGTCTAATTTGCACACAATTATCCTGTTTTTCCACACGCAGATTGAGTAATTGCTTGTGTAAACCGCAAGATACATTTGCGTATTCCAGCTATCTGATCTGCATGCTAAATCACAGCAACTGTGTGTACAACCTAGCTCTTCATCCTTCCCGTGCACACACATGCCTGCCTAAGTCTGCTCAAACCAAGACCACAGATTACATCTGTGTGGAAAGTATCGGTAACGCACTCATGTACTGAAACTGTCACAGAGTGCCTGAGGGAACGCTTCCCAGTTGCTTTAGGATTAGTTTATAGCAACAAAACCTGTGATGCAACCAGCTTAGATGAATTAAGCTGGGACAGCCGAAGCAATAACTGTCTCTCCATATCTGCTCTGCTTGCTGGTTTGGAGATCTGTGCGAGAGGAGGAAGACCAAACAGGTCCTTTAATCCCTCACTGCTTTGCACATCCCAGAGTCCTACTGGAAACTGGGATCCCAGTTTAAATGAGCAAGTGGTGGTGAGGTGAGCAGCACAGTTGAGGAGCAGGCAGAAGCACGCCATCCTTCCGCCACTCCTCCATAACCAAACTGGCCTGTTTCATGAGGGATTAGCAATTATGGAAACTAAACCCTATACCTTTCTACAGCAGTTTTTGTTCACCCTGTAAAACATATTTATGACTTGTTTTGGGGTAACATACATGAGCTGTGAGTCAGGACAGTGTTGCACTTTGTGCTATATAAGCACGGAACAAAAAGATGGAACTTCCTACAAAGAGTTTATGAATTAAATAAATTACATCTATAACTCCTGGAAGTGGCATTGCCATGCCCAAGTTCTCTGGACCATGAAGCAAGTTTTCCAGAAGATAGTGCAAACTAAGAAGCATTTCACAGCCACTTTAGAAGAAGCTCTTAAGAGCATCTTTAAAAATAATTATTAAATCAAGTGAGTTTTGTTCATGGCCAGAAACTTCAGCAAATTTGTTCTTTAGCTTAATGGACATGCAAAAATAATGAAATCATACCTGCCCCAGTCTTCAGCAGAGAAGAAAGAGAGGCCCAATGCATTTGCCTAGCATGATGAAAGTCTCATGTTTCAGTAGATAGATTGTATATGCTAAAGCTGGCTTTGGCTGGGACTGCAGGTGTTAAATGAAACCATTCTCTGGGATTGCTGGAAGTCTAAAATTACTCCTATAGAATAACATCGCGTGTAAACACAGACCGAGAGAGCACAAACATGTCAATTAGCAAAATGAACTCTGATACCTGACATGATCTAGAATACAGCACATCTTGTGTTCGGTAGAAATATCTCCTTACTAGGACAGCCCAAAAATGCCCCGTCCCGTCATGCTGAGCCACGTACAGGAACTTGGAGTCAGGAAGGGGTCAAAACACATACAGTGAGTGTTGGGTCATTCCGTACCTTGGGTGGCATGAAGGATGTATGAGGTTTTGTTCCTGAAAAGCACCCTTTGATAAGATCTGGTTCAGTCAAAACAGGGCTAGTAGGCCCCAGATCAGTTGGAATTACTCAGACTTCACACACTACATTTCATCTGCTTCAAATTGACCTTGAATGATCAAAATAACAATAAGTAGGACCCAACGTACCTGGAGGCAGCTACCAAGCCCACAACTTTGCCAAAATAAACCAAAAATAGATGCTAGTCATGCCATTTAGCATCTCCTCCAGAAAGCAAAACTAGAGGTTGACATATCTAAGAGCTCTTATGGTACCAGAGGGTCTTCAGCACTCCTGGGAAACCAGGTCCACACGAACTTCTCGTAGCCCCTCCCAACACTGACACAATCTATCTTAATACATTGCAGAGACTGGCAGGTGCTTAACAATGAAAACCAAAACTACTGTTGTGTGAGCCTGCCTTCCTCATAAGAACAGGTAACACATTTAAAAGACATGGTTTTTCTCAGCTAAATGCTGCAAAACCTGCTGAGATCAATCAGACTCTTACCTGGAAAAGATTAGAGACTAAGAATGACTGCGAGTTGACTAACCTAACTTTAATTCAGCTCTCTGGCAATAAGATGAGGTACAGCTGTAAAGCGAGGGAACATTTGCTGCCAGAACATTGGTATTTATTTATTTTTCATCTCTCTTCTACCCTAACAAAAGCTATACTTTCTCAGAACAAACCCAGTCCTAAGTGACATCAGTCAAGATAATAAGACGCAGATGCTCATGTAACTCTTAGTCCACGGGCTGAGGGGAAAGATTAAGGTGGGCTTTCCAGTCTTCCAGGACTTCCTAAAGCATTGTGCATAGAAAGGCAAGAACTGCACTGGCTGGGGACACCACAAAAGCTCCTTCCCCTGCAAAAGCAGACAGTCTGGGAGCAGCTCTGCACTGTCTCCCTGTGGAAGGGAAGAGGTGACACCTTGGTGGGACTAACTGCACTGGGCTGATGGCTTTGTGTCCCTTGCACCTGTCTGGTGCAGGCACTGGAAGAGAACCCATTGCTGTGACAGCCTTGATGGTCTGCTGAGGGTTAGAGACCCTTCATGGGGCACTACATACACTTGATGGGCTGCATCTCGGGGACCCATCCTGCAAGGGATAACAAAGACTCTCTTAGAGCGAGAATCAGTGAATCCTATCGCAGAGGCTGCTTCAGAGAATGACCTCTGCCACCAGCTCTGCTGCTTTCAACCAGGAACACGAGTTCTGCTGCCAGTAGCAATTTTCCTCTTGCCAGCAGAGATAGTACCATGTTGGTCTAGAAACTGCTGTCTTCAACTTGTGTCCAGCACCAACCAACTTCAGACGTAACGGCACCGATACATTGACAGGCAGACTGGTCAATTCACTTACACAAATTATAGCTACAAAATGATGATATCTGCTCCAGCTTGCTTTACATTTCTAGACCAGGTTTGCTCTTGCCTGTACCTGGGAGATTTTCTCATTTACTATTTCTTCTACATTGTCATATTTAAGTGTAGATTGATAATAATAGTTACTGCAGCAGGCAGTCGTGAGGATTACTTAATTAGTGTTTGTGAAGCACTTTAAGATCCTCAGATGAAAGGAGCTAAGAAATGCAATGTATAATTATTATGTATTATTAATAAACTTCTGGCACATTGACAGGAGAGGAGACAACACTTTTTTTTTTTTTTTTCCCTTTTCTTTTTAGAAAAGATTTAACTTTTATGCTATGAAGGACAGATTTACCAAAAATTCACAAATAAACAAGGAATGAAAGCATCCTATTCCATCACAGAGGCTGGGTTTTTCTGATAGTAGACAGCAAACACTGCCTCAGAAAGTGAGTTACATTCCTCTTCTATCCAGACAATTGATGAACCCATAGCTTTGAGAATGGACAGATATGGAGAAGTGCAAGGATGTTACAGTAATCGCTAATAGTGGAAGTGGTCAAATGCACGAATTATGAGAAGTGAAGAGAGCATTTAATGTGTCATCACTATGGTTAATAAAAGCATGTGATGCAAAAGGAATTAAGCATTCAGAGCAATAGATGGATATTTTGTAACAAACAGAAAAGTTGCAGCCATGTGAATGAAGTTTTTCAGAGCCGAGAACGTGCCAGATACAAATGAGATTCCCAGAAATATGAAGAAACCCAAGCTGAGATGGATTCGTAGGCAGTTTCATGGAAGCGTTAAACTCTTATGTATTACAGCTGCCTCATGAATGCTTACGGCTGGAATCCAGCTACACCAGAGAAAAAACTGGCCCGGGGATTAGGGGTGGATTACGATTCCATTCCTCGCTCCATCACAGACCCTGAGAAGCCAGTTAGTCCCTCTGAACCCTCTCCAAGTAAACGGGGATAATCATGCTGCTCTCCTTCACAAGACAACTGGGAGGACAGACACATTACAGCACACTCAGGTGCCAGAGTAGAGAAAGCTGGGGACTGGCAGGCATTGAATCGCTGCAGAAAAGGATAAGAAAAGACTGGACGTAGTCATATAAAACGGTCCTTAGGGAGCCAAGGAGCTGCTTCTGCTGCTTAGTACCGCAACATGTTTCCATTCCTGGTTTGTGCCACCATCGCATACCACCGAAACCTGTCAAGCAAGGCACATGTGCCGTGTGGAAGAGATTTCTTGTGTCTTGGAAAGTGTGCTTACTAGAGTTCCTGCCCCCTACAAAAGATTTTAAGCAGTGAGACTGAGACAGACCTCTTTGCTCACATCTTCAACTTAATCTTTTAACAAAATGAGTACTTTTTAAGAGATACCCACAAGGAATCTTTAGTCTAAAATAAAATTTGTTAAGTATAATCATATTTTAGAAACATTTTGTCCATCAGTACCAACGAGAACGCATTTCTGGTGTTTATGTACTGCAAATAAGATTTACAGCTCCATTTTGCTCAAAAATGAGCAAGAGCAAATGGACTTAAATAAAATAAAACAAAACTAATCTGTGCTTTTGGCTAGAGACTCTGCATGAATCTTAGTCCAAACAGCATTGAATAAGTTCAGCTCATAATAACTGGAACTGATTATGTACCAGAGAAAAAATGAACTTTAAAATAAATTGTTCCTTCCATTTGTTTTGACTGTTCATCCAACTTCTGTTAGTGACAGAAGTTTTTTTTTTTTTATCAGATTAGATGGATGCCCAATGGATGTTGTTTTTCACATGAGATCCGACAATACGAGATTCAGGTAGCAAGGGCTTTGGTTTTTGCTTTGCTACTGATTTCTCTTGTCCATACCCTGGGTTCAGACACACAACCAAGCAGCAGAGCACTGAGTTAAGGCCACCTTCCCCACACTGCAGTGCCAGCACCTCAGGGGAACTCACAAAACATCCACAGTCATTGGACCAATGGTCCCTATCATTGGACCAGAATAGCTGCAAACTTCGCCAAAAACACTCACAGGAATCACAACAGGTCTGGGAGAGACTTGTGAACGGGCAAAGGGAAACAAACATTCTTAGAAATGTCAAAACATCTTTGAGGCCAAACTGAAGGAAACTACCAGACCACCAAAAAGCCCGTGCTCTTACTCTCATGTTCACACAGATACTGGTACTGTCAAAGGTGGCAGTTGTTTTGTCTGAGGAGAAACTACTCCTGTTGAGTAACATTTGAGTTGTTCATTACATTTACTGTGCTCAAAGAGGAGCTGGTTGCCAGGATTCGTTCTTAATTAAAAATAAATACCTTCCATATACAGGTTAATTTTGGTATAAATGAATTTCCATACAGAGGGGCAATTTTAATATAATATGTGTGCACACATATCAATATATACTGTATTAAATATGCATTATGATTTATTATGTCATTTCATCATACAATTATATAGAGTCTAACATACATACTCTCTTGCTATTCAATACAGTTTAAGAGCATCCCTTCCCTACAGTCAGATTTGCATCACAGAGTGCTGAAAACGCCCCAGTACAGGCCTTTGAGATCTACCAGAGAAAACCGTTCCATTTTTCTGTAACCACTCATTCTTCAAACACGACAAAGTTTTCCAGGCTGGGCTCATTTAGGTAGGAATATCTATGCTGAAACAAAGAGGGGTTTGATTTCTCACTCTGTCCCCTCGGACAAACTGTCAGAGGGCTGCCAGCACCTTTCCCTCTGTAATAACACACTGTAGGCAGCGGGCGAGGGTCACTGGAAGCTCACCTATTCCATGAAAATGTACTGACAACGGGACAGGGGGAAGCCAGCCCCCACTTCCCCCCCAGCTCTGCCCTGGCCTTCCTCACTGACCTTGAGGCAATGATCACCTCTTCACTTTAAGATGGGGATAATACACATATCACAGGTTTGTCCTGGCCTTAAGTAATCCATCTTTTCAAAGTACTTTGAGAGCTTTGCTTGATGAGTACAGACATTATAATGCTCATCTGTTCCCATTACATTCAATGGGAATTTTACCCTCCACAGAAGCAGGGCTGGGGCTGCTGGTGTTATTGGGGGACCTAGAAAATAAACGTGCTTGGGATATTTAAATGCTAGGATTTTAGGGGGTGCTATAGCAGGTACAAAGGCACAGTGCTTGCCTAGGGTTGCTCAGCACTCTTCCAGGCTTGCTCTAGAATAAAGAGTAGAATTTTTTCATTAAAAATCAGAATGAGACCTCACCAAGTCCTGCTGGTAAACGTGTTCAGCTAGCACCAGGTTGTAAAGGGGACAGGAGAGGTCAAGAAAAGCTAGGAGAGCAGACAGAAACGAGAGACCAGCCAAACTCAGGGGGGAAGGGAACTTCCTACAAGGTTTACTTTCGTTGTACTGAGTAATTGAGAACACCAGGAGGTGAGCATGGGGCTATTGCCCCAGGGACTAAACTTAGGGCAAGGTTATCCTAAGCATAACGGGTGCCAAAGCTAAAGCAGCTCAGGCACAACAGTTAAGTGTGGGGCAGGGATCCCTGAGCTGTTGCCAGCTCACAGGTCCATGGCACAGAGCAACACAGAGCCGATTTACCCACTCAGCCCTTGAAGTGGTTTTGCCTCACAAGGACAGTGACCTCCAAGCCTCCAGGCTATTGCCATACTGCAGTGCTGGTGCTCTCAGTCCTAGTGCGACACATGGGAAGCCCGTGATGGAGCTGGGCCCCTACATCTGGGAAACAAACTGGGTAACTCTCATAACCGCAAGGGGCTGATACTTGTCTGCCTTAATGTAGTAGAAGCAGTAAAAACATGTAACTTCTACGTATATCTTCTCGAGAGGAGGCTAATATTAATGTCTTGCTCACATTCACTGGCCACATTGCGCCTCTTCTGTTGCTGCCACGTATCTCCATGGACTAAATCATATTGACTGTGTTTATTATAAGAACTAAGTGATCGGCTGTGAACTTTCTTTGACATAAATATTTTGCCATTAGCAATGACAAATAGCAACGTTCATGTTGTAAAAGTAACATTGGATTAGTCCTCTCCATGGAGGCATTTATGTCGAGAGAAATCAGAGGGAAATTGTGATCTTCAGGATCAAGAGCAACAGGCAAAAGCAGGAATGTGTTGGCAAGGGTATTTATCCCACTGTGTAAAAAAACAAAGTTAAAAATTAAGGAAGTGTTTTAAGAAATGAAAAGAATTGATTTTTCCACCCAGCTGCAGAGTGCCTCTGCATAGCTTGCTCTGAGCACTGCTGCAGTGAGTGCGCACCCGTCAGGCACTGCACGCTTAACTCGGTAGCATGTGTAAGTGCTTTGCGTAGGTACCAGCTGAAATTGCACCCGCACTTTGTGTGCATTACCCCATGTGGCATTTCCTGAGTGGATCAGGCCCAGCACTTTTCTGAATCCCATTATTACTAAACCTCTGCAGTTACAGCTGAACAAAATAGGGATTTTCCATTCTTGCAATATTTCCTGTCTTTTTGACTGGTGATGTTGGCAGTTTAAACCATGTCTGCTTGCAGGCTGAGCAGGATGGGAGAACACCGAGAAGCGAGGGGGAATTAATTTCTCAGAGAGATTTTTCAAAGGTACAAATGAGAGCTGCTGCTTTAAAAATAGCATTGACTGTACTTCTATAGCACACGTCCTCTACGGAATTCAGGCTGAGCATGTAAGCTGTCGCTTCCCTCCTGAGGCAGGCAGTCTCACACAGATGTGGATGCTTAGGCTCAGGGAGGACTACAGACTTGCTCCAGGCTCTCCTATCAGAAAGTTACAGAGAAGTTAAAAAGCCAGGAGTTTGCCTACATATATTCCTGCATATGCCTGCATACATTCATGCATACTATACTTCATGGACTGTATGGCACGCACATCAAAAGAACTACTAGATGTAACAATTTTACCTTTCCTTTTATAAGATTCTTTAGAGACTGCAGATCCACAGGTTTGTGTTGTAAACTGCCAAACCCAAACCATTTTCAGGCTGGAAATGCCAGGCAGCCGCCTGCCTGGATCCAAAGGACCCTCATGGCTGCAGTTCCAGGTCTGGAGAAAGGGTCACTTTTGAAGGGTGAGGATCCCACCTGCAGAGCTTAGTTCAAGCTTGTTGTTGGCAGATGTGACATGAGATGTTGCATTAGGGATACAGGAGACTAACACACTGATGTCATGACCTGTGCTACTGGGACTCCTGGCAAGGTTCTTCAGAGCCAGGAAAGAATGACAGGACACAATCGCCAGGCTGGCAAAATCACTGGATTCTACCCCAAAGTGAGAGTTTAGTGAGAATGTAAGGCAAATGAGTTCTGGGAACTGGCAGCACATCAATACATTGTGGGAAGGTCATTGGTGAGACAGAAGCAGAGGACATATTGCAGGGAGCTGGACATAGGAATTAGGGCTCCCCAGACAAAAGATTTAAGCACCCAGAAAGGAGCTGCAGGATGAAGAGGTATTGATACAGAACAGCAATTGTTTGTGTGTCCACAGGACAGCGCTGTGCTAGAAACCCAGTGATAAGCTATAGACTAAAGTGGCAAATCCCTGAACCCAGGGGAAGGCTTTGGAATGAGGCTCTGCTTTAGAGGATCTCCAAAGGCAGGAGTTTACTTTGGATGAAGGGAAAAAGTCTCCTATATATAGCAGAAAAACCAAGGCAGTAGCTGCATCAAAAAAATGAAAGTCACAGATGCAAGCAAAACATGGGCAATCTGGCTTTAACAGGCAAAATCAACATCTGCCCAGTGATGGGAGACCTCAGAGACAGACAAGATGTGGCTAAGATGTGACCCCGGCAATTAGGGAGAGGGGTTTCCTCTGCTGAATGCTAAATTCAGGCAGGCTTAGAGATGAATGAAAACTGCATGACATAAGGGAGGGCCAGGAATAGAAAGCCCATGTGGGGGAAGAAAGCTCTAGATGTAGCAAACGCATCTCCAAGAGGCTTTATCATTCTTATTTTGTCACTACTATCAACAATAATAAGAAAAGAGCTTACAGAGCAACCTCCCCAATCCCTAAGCAATGCATCCAGAGATTAGCAGCAGAGACCAGTGGGCAGCTCGAGAAAAGCTGTTCAACAAATGTAGAGGCATGCATAATAAGATTACTGAATTGGAGTTGAATGTTTTCAAGGATAAACGTGATATTATTGCACTGGCAAAGACATAGTAGAAACAGGGGAAAGGATGAGAAATAGCCTGCCAGAATGGAGGGATTGCTGCAGCTGAGCTCCCAACAGGACAGGGACAAGTGGGAAGTGGAGGCAGCGAGGAGGAGAGGAAGTGCACATCCTACTTGACATGCAGATATGCAGAGAAGCTTTTTGCAAAGCGGGTGATGTCATCGTGTTTTTCTCAGCCTTCAGGACAGCAAGGGAAAAATAGAGGAAACAAGCACATGCAGAAGAGTCTGTAAGACGAGCAGACTTCCCCCCCCTGCCATGTAATACTAATTGCTCAAATATTGATGGGGGAAATAATTTGCAAGGACTAAGAGAAGAAAGGATTTTTTTTTTTTCCTCTCAAGAGGCAAAGAGGGCAAGGTTCTTGCAGAGCTGATGGAAAGGTCCAGGTGATCAGAGGATTTCCAATACCATATAAGTTAATTAAGATGTTGGGTTGGCCTAATTTGTTATTTGTTTATATGGGAAAGCATGGAACAACTGCGGTCTGTGATTTTTCATGATTCCATGAAGTCTAACTGGAATTGCAGCTAGGCTGGTTCTCCCAAGGGGCACCAATGTCTCACTGGGCAGGTGAGACACCCACAGATTGCTAATTAGCTTAATAAAAAACAAGCTATAGGAGGGACTTCTGCTTTGGAAAGCCAGGGCTGCTAGCTGGGTTGTGGGCAACAGAAGCCAGCTGCCCAGGCTTAGCCTTGGTGAGGGAAAGAGCAATTAATGTTAAAAGCCCAAACCAGAGTGGTGGAGAACGGCTAGCCACGACTGACCTGACATGGACACTAAGTCCTAAGAAAAAGCAGCAGTTCTGCTTGGCTTCTGGAGAGCTGCTTTTCCTGCCTGAGGAAAACTACAGTAATACCTACGCCAGAAAATATCTACACCTCATTATCTAGGGTAAATCCAGACAGAAGTGAGGACCAGAGTCTCCTCCATGGTTAAAAATGGATGTTGTGACCACACCAAAGTACAGGAATAATGCTATTTAGAAAAACAAAAACAAATTAAAAAAAAAAAAATCAAAAGCCAACCACCAAACTACTAAGAGAGACTGGGAGAATGATAAAAATAAGCAGGAACATCCAAAACCAGTGATTTCAGGAAAAGGAGGAAGCATCCACAAAGACAGCAGTGAGCATTTCTCAGGGATATACGGACAAATAAAGCCACAGGAAGCAGCAGAAATGGATCTTTTAAAGTATCTTGTAAGGCAGGGAGAGAGAGACAGAAGTGAAGACTTTTATTTAATAACTGTCTGTTAAATATTTTTTCATTTGGTAGAGTCCCTCAGTGCTCAGTTTTGTGCGTAGGAGTTTTCCCACTGGGCAAGGTGAGTGCAGGGGAGTACAGCACAGCAAGAGCCTCCAAGTTAAATGGAGTGGTGGGTGAAATGGTCCGGGCACCTGTTGCACAGTCTGACCCTGGAGAAGGGCTGGAGTGCTGCACCATGGCTTTACGGCAATTGATGCAAGGACGGCGCAGCTTCAGTTACAGCTGCAAGGGACTGCAGCATTACAGGAATGGCACAAACACCCTTCTGCTAGTGGTGGGGGGTAATAAGGCAGCAAGCCTGAAGCTTCAACAGCTGCCTGATGCCTCACCATAGAAATCTGGATGCTCTCAAGCAGTGGGTATTATAAAGTCTAACAGAGTGTTCTTTCCAGTCACGTACAGGGTAAAGCATTGCACATAAATAAGACACTGTTTGCTATGAGGTGGTTAGTTTAAAAGCCAGACAGATTAATTAAAAGATATGGGTAAATCCCCAGTGGATAGAAGAGCACAAAAATTAAGGTCTGGGGGATTCTTCTCCTCTTACTTGAATGCTGTTTTCCACCCTGAGGTATATCACATATAATTCCTTTAAAAAAAAAAATACCAAACACAAATAGAAAACAACTCACTCTCTCAGTATTTAACCTGTTTAACCAGTCCTAGTATAACCATGAGAAGTTCTGCAGTAAGCTGTTACAGAAGAGTCAGGTTAGGTGTTGTGCAGAAAATGTTAAAATACAAACAATGCTGACAGCCAGCAAGAAAGCCCACCTTGCTGGAGCTAGACGACGGGGCATGGCTTACAGAGGGATTGCATTGGGTTTGGGGGAGACCCTGCATTGTAGCCATTTTCTAGGCTTCTTGAAGAGAACATGAAAGAAGCCTGTATTTCTTACATTTAAATCGAAAGACCTTTGCATTAAGTGGTACAAGTCTGAAGAAAAAGAATAAACGAGAGTAGTGCAGAAGTGGTGCACAGTGATTTTAGGTCCTTCATTGACAATCATTAAACCTCAAAATAGTTTACTTCATTCTCTTTCGATAGGAACAGTTTGAGCTCCCAGACCTGGCAAAACAGATGGAGTCTGGCTTTAGGAAAGGCAACATAAGTTCCTGGAGGCCTGTGGCCTCAGCCAAAGTGCTTCACTGAGCAGATAGCTAAGGAAAGTTGGCCAGGAGCTATCAGGCAGAGGCTTAGATTTAGAAAATGCAGCCTGAAACAGACCCTGGGCACAGCTGCTTAGGTCAGATAACGGGTCAGGCTGCCAAGTCCCTCTCCCCACGTCTTTCCATTAGAAGTTGAAGATTGGGACCAGCCGATTCAATGTGGAATGAATTCTCATGAAGGTGATCAAAGCAAAGGGCATACTCTGGCATGAGAGAAAAGCGATTCACCAGCAGAGAGAAAATCGGATAAAGAATAGGCTTAGCAGCTCTTCTGTCCCTGCCTGGTAAACTAATTGTTCATCATACTCATTTTCCTTGCTACACTTGAAGTGAGTAGAAATCTGTATTTGGGAACTGCTGGAATATTTGAGGTCTGAGAACATACAGCACCATTTTCATTACAGTAATGAAGTCACAGAATGGTAGCTTTAAATGGGAAGGATAATAATGCATTACCATTCACACTCAATTAATCCAGAGCCTGCAATGTCGAATGCACTCACTCTGAGAATTTTCTCAGAAAATGAAGCTAGAGTGTATTTCATTTATAAATCACAAAAGACACTTATTTGGCAAGAATGACCCCTGCTCATACACAATAAATCAGGAGCATCAACAGTCTCTAATGGATTTTGAGCCAGTGCCACAGACAGCAAAGCCCGGGGCCTGTGTTTCAGAATTCCAGGACTGTGCCAGAGGAGCCTTATAAATGATTAATGCATTCAGTGCAGTGTCATCCATGCCACTGGAGAAAAAGAGACATTCTGGGGCTCTGTTTGTCATTAAAAAAGTGATAATCGGTTCAGCAGCCGACCATGCTTCTCCCTTCCCCTGCCAGAATAAGCCATTTGGCTCCACAGTTCATAAAATCCCTTCCCCGAACTTTCATATATACTCTTGGTTCATAACGTGCAACATTTTGATAAGAGAAAAGAGAGGGAAAGAAGTAGTCTGTTTTCATAAGTAGCCTACCAAAGCCAGAGTTCCTATGGGATGGAGCTAAGGTTTGGATTTGCAAATGCACATACAACAGGAGGGTGAGATGAAAGTCTTCTTTCTACTTCTTCGCCATACTGTGAGGTCGCCAATACATAGAAAAATCAAGTTTTGGTCCCTACTGCTCAGTCGCTCATGCTTCTCAGTTATTCATCCCACAGTTTTCAACCTCTCCCCCTTCACTTTTGTCCCCATGGTTACTGAATCACTGTGTTCGCAGAGATTTTCCTCACTAAATAATATGTGACTAACATGAGACAGCTAAATTATCAGAGCCAACTCTGACATTGGTTTCTCCAACATGGATCTTATGTTCCAAACACCTTCAAATAGATCTGTTGCACTGGCCCCAACTTCAGACTTGACTATTGACAGAGAAAGAGCTGCAGCAGTATTGCCCAGGGAGACTTAAAATAGGCTGGAATCAGGTAAAGGATTAAACTCAAACACTAGCTTTAGCAAACCTGCAGCCTAGGAGTGCATGGTAAAAATAACTAGATGTATTTCACCACAAAATTTTAAGTTAAGCTGTAGAAGGGAAGGCATTATTTCCTGACTGGACCTGGGTCTAAGAGTTCAGGTAGATTTCCTCGCCTTAAAAGCCAGTTTGGTCAAGCAGCAGGAGACATGCATGGTTTAGGCCCAATGAAATCTCTACTACAAAATGCACCAATACAGGCCACTGGATAACAAGGCGACTAATGTTCAGCCACAGCAATCCGGGTATGCTGGCCCATGGGTCAGTGGAGTTGCTCCCACGCTGAGCGGCTTAGACTGCCCCAGGGAAGCTCAAACCAGATCCCTTCCAAACTACCCAAAAAAGATACATTAAACCTGGTTCGCATCTGGGAGGTCTTTCTCCCCTTCACTCACAGCATCCATCCAGCCACAAGTGCCCAGATGCTAAAGCAAAAGTAGCAGGGCAATACCTCATGTAAGCATCACCACAGTCATGAGCCAACACAGAGAATACTTGAGAAGAAATGTAGAGATCTTACCTTGGCCGCTACAGAGGAGTTGGGCTTCTCCAGGAGGTCCCAGAGCTTTTTCCTTTTGTCAGCACAGCAAGTGTTATCAAATTCCTCCCCTTCCCTTTCCCTCAGTGTCTCGGCTTCTCTCTTCAACTCCTCATTCATCTGCTCCTTCTTCTGGTGGTAGCGGGCCTGGCAACAGGACTCCAGGTAGATCTCATCCACCCCCCAGTAGTCCAGCTCCTGACTGAAGGACAAGGCGCACATCTCCTCCATCATGTGCAGCTTGCCAGTACGGTAGAAGTTCAAGATTGAGGTGAATGCCCCGGGATGCCTGTCGAAGAAGTACTCGTTCTCCTCCAGGTTGTAGTCATCACAGATCTCCATGAGGGAGTCGTGTGTGTTGCAGTCTCTGAGCTTACCCAGCCTGGTCCGTGGCAACCTGTCCAAGGTCCGCCAGAGAACCTCGTGGGCCAGCCCCCCCACGTTGAGCTTGACCCTTCGGGAGCAGGCCTTGCTCCTGACGATCTCCGTGGGGTCCGGAGGCAAAGAGGTAGTAGAGCGAGATCCATGCTTATTCATCCCCAGAGGCATCGCTGGTCCCCCTCAGGCTGGACGCTCCAAAGTGCGGCGTGGGGCAGGGCGCGCGGGGGGCCGGCTCTCCTCACCTCTCCTTCCCCTCCATGCCCCAGAGCTGCAAGAGAGGCCAACCATGGGTCCCCGCCCGCTGACCTCCGCGCCCGCCGCCGCCCGGCCGCGGCCTTATCCCGGCGCGGGGGAGCGCCCGGCCCCGCTAATCTGCTGAGGGGGCGGCGGAGCTGTC
>VYZM01019758.1:112293-181562 GCA_013398915.1 Dromas ardeola | reverse complement strand
GGCCCCGGCGCTGCCGCCGAGCTCCCCCGGGCGGCGGTCCGGTGTCCCCCCCCCGCCGCTTCCTCTCTCCGGGAGGGTCGCCCGCACACCCCGGCCGGGGGAGCTGCGGAGGCTGGGCACGGCCCCGGAGCCTCTGCGAGCGGAAGGCTGGGAACGGCTGACTGATAGGGGAGGGCACAGAGCCCTCCCGAGTGCCCCAAAAAGAGCCGGGCCGCTAGCCAGGGGTGCGCTAGTACGTTGTCCCCCGTGCCGGAGCGGCCCGCCAGGAGCGCACCGGCCCCGCCGTCCCCCGAGCACCCGGCCCCGCCGCTCCCTCCCGCAGAGGGGCCCTGTCGGACCGTGGACGTCGGACCTCGGGTGCCCTTACGACCCGCCCGGGGCAGCCCCGCTCGTCGGAGCCGGCGGTGCTCACCGCCCTGCCCAGCCGTGGAGGCTGCAGGGAGGCGCGGAGGCTTGTTTTAACTCCAGCCTTGCAAATTTCCACGAGGAAAGGGTTGGGGAAGGGGAAAGGGGCTATTTCCAGTCACTCCAACGACACACTCTACCTCTGTGGGCTGCCCAGGGATGCCATCACACACACCCCACGCCGACCTCTGCATAACAGGGAAATCAACGAAAATCAGAATAAGGAAAAAACCCGAGCTTTCCTTGCAAAGCCGGGTGGCTTATGACAGCCCTGAGCACTGTTGCTTACACAAGATGGCACGAAGCAAAACCCAGGCGCAGAAAGGAACGTCTCCTCCATGCCCAGCCAGCACAGCTCCGGGGGCTCGGCCCCTCTCCCCGCCGATCCTGGTCCCCCCAGCCCCAAAACAAAAATACCACCCCTGCTTCTAGGCCGCCCCCGGGACTGATCTCCGGCCGCCGCCGCCGCACACGGGGGAAGGCTCCCCTCCCTCGGCCCGAGCACGGCCCGCACCTACCTCCTCCTGCGGGCTCCCAGCGAGGCGGTGCGGGGCTGTGCGGGGCCGAGGGCGGCTACATCCTGCGGCGGGGCGGGCAGCAGGGGCGGCCCCGCTCGCATCCCCCCGCGGGCAGCCTCAAGGCGGAGGGATGGCGGCCGCGCTCCCGGCTGTCCACGGAGCCCGGGGGGAGGGGAAGGGAAACGAGGTAAATCGGATCCCTCGGCAGGAAGCTTTCCAAGGCCTTCCCTCGGCTGCGGCTCCTCACTCCTGCCTCCAGTCAACGCCGAAGCCGCATCTGCCCCCGCCTCCCTGGCCCTCTCTCCGTGCAGACACAAAGGAAAGCTCCGGTACTTCCTTCTGCTGCCTCGGAACGGAAATCAACAAGTCTAGTCTGAACCTCCAGCTTTTCCCTGCAATTCTGTCCCGGAGTTGTTTGGAGCGAATTGGAAGTTGTGGGTGGAAGAGAGGAAGGCAGCTCCACCGTGAGCTGGGATGCAGCATTGCAGGGAAGGTTAACGCTTTCCTGGCCCGGCCCCGCCGCCCTGGGGCTGATTTACAGCGGGGGAGGCGCCTGGAACAGACCCAGCAGCGCGGGGAGAGCCGCAGCATCCCTCCTTAGGGGGACGGGGCTATTCCCACCATCCTCCAGCTCCCGGTGGTATCACCCGGGGATTGGTGCCAGGAGAAAAATGATGAGCAGAGAGCGCTGATAAACCCAGCAGGGCCCCTATTGCTTCCCAGGCCCTGCTTGCTGAGCCAGGAGCAGCTGAGAATCACTCTGAGTGCAAGGAGTGAACTGGGCGCTTGCCCTCACCTCGGTAGACCCTCATCAAAGGAAAGAGCCTCTCCTCAGGGTGATTGCTCATATTTGCAGATACACGTGGGAGAAATAACAGTGGATCTCTGGTGCTGATTAGAGACATAAATGTAATAAAAAGGAGAATTTACTAACCTGAAAACACAGCAGAAATGGAGTAAAGGGTAACTTTCCAGGCAACAACACAGCATTCAAAGTATCCCTCTGCTGCTCTGTCCTTCTTGCCTTCCTCCTTCACTCCCAACAGGGGAAATGGACCTCACCAGGAGCCTGGAGCTCCATTAGCACCATTTAATGGGTACATTAGCAGCACTTAATGCAGTTCACCTGCCTAAGCTGGTGTAGCAGAGGTAAACAGCCATGCTCGTTAGCCCTTTCTTCTCCTGCATTGATTGACCATGGCTCTTGGACTCTAGTGACAATTCCTACTACAAGATTTCTAAAATAGACTGGTGTCTGATTTTATGGTATTAACTGGGAAAAAAGACTCTCTGTGCTGCTTTTCACCATTTCCTATGCTTCTCTCCCACCTGGCTCCCATTGCCCAGCACACATAATGTCAGTGTTATGCTACTATCTTTGGAGTTTGAACATACACCTCTTCCTTAGAGATGGCTTTCTGAAATCCCAAACAGTATTTGTGTGGCCAGGTCTTTTTCTCCAGTACCTTCAACAATTGTATATCTTCTGTATTCAGAAGTTTTTACAAGGAGAAGTGGGTCGCTACCTTCCTTTTGCAGATGGGGAAATTAAGATAGAGAAAAGCAAAATCAGCCAGAGGGGAGGGCGAAGGAAGAATAGGGAATAAAATCTGTTGACCAGCTTAATCTCAGCCCAGTGCCCCTCCACTGCAGTAGCTCCCCTGACTTCATTAAAACATACAATCAGCACCCAGAGTACTTCAGTTCTCTTCTTGCTTTCTCATCATTTCACCACCAGACCCTACTTTACTCCTCTTGCACAGAGAGGAAAACCCCTGATCAGAGCTTCGAAGCTAAATCTGTTAATGATTACAAAGTGCTTCGAAACTTCCAGCTGCCAGGTGCTGTAGGAGAGCAAGTTATTTGTTTGTTAGCACTGGCATCCAGGGCACATTGCCTCCTGTTGTGACAAATGCAGGCTGCTCATCTGCGGGAAGAGGATGGTGGGAGGGAAAATGACAAGTAGCCTAATGCAGGGAGATGCATCAGCTTCAATGCAGTTAAATCACTGGGAGAGTGACTGAACTGGCAACTCAGGTTTATTAGCAGGGCATTTGTATCTTCCTGCATCACTCTTGCTACCCTGCCAATGTCATTCATGTGTTCTGCCAAGAAGCTGGAGAAGCAGACATGGAGGGGGCACGTGAAGGGGCAGCATGGAAGCACAGACTCCTCCACTGCTGTGTGCTCACCCTTCCACCCACGCCATCCTGCCAGTGCTGAAAAATCATACTGGAATCTCAGGTAGAAGCTCTGAGAGGGAACCCTGCTGAGGGCAGACTCTTCAGCTGGCTGTGCCTGGGGCGATGCAGGACACTGGGGAGAGGAGAGGGTGTTTCCACCCCCAGGAGGTCTGTTCCCTGAAGCATTTCTTGTCCCACAATGGTGAGTTTGACAGCAAGGGGCAGTGCAGTCCTGAGGATGCAGAAATGTGCAGCCTGCTCACTCTTCTCCAAGGTTATCTAACCCACTCTTGGTTTGGATATTCCTTCCAATTGACATTTTTGTACCCTGAGCTTCTGAAAACTTAATTTATGGTTTGTTATTTCCACAGCCTATGGAGCCAGCCAAATGCTTGAACACAGTCTGTGGCAAACCCTGTTCCTTTCCAGGTATTACAGCAGTTATAGACGAGGAAACACCTTAAACCTCAAATACTTGAGAGGAAATGTGCAGGGTATGGCAAATATATGTTCTCCTGGGCTTGCAGTCAGTGGTATATACACGTCTGGATTTCACCTACCTGCCAGTCAGAAAAGCTCTGTAATACAGTGTTTGCTGAGCTACAACATGCCAGGGAAATAGGCTGAGCCTAAATGCGGAAATATCCCTCTGCTGATCTGCAGTGACTCCTCTGCCTGCATAAGGAAAAGTATCACATCTTCACAAACACCCACGCCTATACAACAGTCTGGCATCTTCCTGTCCATCCTGCGAAGCAAGAGGGGAGGCTGATTCACATCATTTTACTGGTCACAGAAAAAACAAAGGGCTGTGAGAAAAGGAAGGCTCCTTGCCTGTAAACAAGCGCAGCCCCATCACAGCGATGGTATGTGGAACAATGGGTTTCCAGCAGAGATGGGCACGGCAGCTTTGGTGGCCCACAAGTTTTGGCTGATTCCTGATGCTGAGGGGATGCTGGGTTTCATATTCTAAAATGAGCTATAGATGTAACAATAACCTGTATTGTTCTTGCAGCCCAAGGGCCTTGTACTTGTAAGTGGGAAATACAGTCACACACAATAAACTGTCTCAGTTACAGAGTGTTTCCTATTATGTCCCTTTAAGGATTCCCTTAGTTTCCAGGGATTTTCTTTCCAGCCTAGAAACACTTTTGGTACAATGGAGATTTTCTTTTATAGTCCAAAATCCTTTCCCTTAAATGGGAAAAAAAATTATCAGGTTTCTTGGCAGAGGTCTGTAAAAAGTGTTGAAAAGTGCAAAAAGAACTAAGATACATAATGTGGAGTGGCTTGTGCTACTGAGAGCCCAGAAGCGTGGAAATACTAGAATACCAGGGAAAAATACTGGAAGCAGACAGTAAAATACAGTCCAAATATGAACCTTAAAGAGACAAGGCTCTCCTCGAAAAACCCAGGCAGAGCTTGGAAGGCAACGTCAGCAGCAGCTGGGCTCCATCACCACATTCTCCCCTGCTGAAAGCCCCTTTTGAAGGAGTTCAGCTGTGGCTGCCAACCTCCGCTGCCGCAGGGGAGCAGGCTCTGTGTGTAAGGGGGAAGCCTTGGTAGCCACAGCTGTCCTGGCCCCTGGCCTGTCCCCCCAGCATGCTCCACCATTCACTCTTGCCCCCTACCGGCTCCTCCTCTTACCTTGGTAAAAGAAAGACTTTCACAAACTGTTTATGTATATTTATAAGTCCATAGCAGCTTGTTGATCCAGAAAGCAGGGCCTGACTTCTGCCACACTCTCTGGTTCCTCAGAGAAGAACTGAAGGATCTGGGATGGCTGAGCTGCTGGACTGGATATCTGCAAAAGTGGGAGACGGAGGGAGGAAGGGCAGAGGGATCTCAGCAAGGACCAGAGAGCAAATGCCCCTTGGCAGAGGGCAAAGCCTCTGAAAACTGTCTCAGCTATGGAAAAGAGGGGTGAGGGCAGCCCTCTCTCTTGTTTAAGAGGACAGCTGCCCCATGGAGGCCATGTCCTGTAAAGAGTCAAAGTTTTCAGCTTACCTAAAATTTTCAGATGTGTTCTGAAGTCCCAGGAGTGCCCAAATTCACCCCCATTGCAGGCAGGCTTCCCTCCCTTCTGCCTCCTCGAGGAGGGGCAGACCAGACCTGCATCACTGCTCGCCTGGCACTGCTCTGCAAACGGCTCTCGGCGCTTAGTCAGCCTTGGGCTCCTTCTGCCTTCGGGAAGAGGGCAGGAAACACGCCAGTGCAAATCGGTTATCAGAGAAGTTTCTGGTTCAGGTTCCCACAAACACATTCAGAGCCATCCCCCTTGGCTCCAGCTTTCTGCCCTTCGCAGGATGTACATTTCCTCCCACGCATCTATTAAGTCTCCTGTCTATGATCACTGACCACAAGCACACACCCCGCGGCTCCTCTTCCCAGGGATGGCTCCATCAGACCCACCTTTCCTCTCCTCTTGATGAGGATGAGTCTGGGACACTGACTGAAAGCTGTAGAAGCACCAGCCTATTCCCTAAGGTGGCCGGGTGTGTGAAACATCACCTCCTGGCTGCATCTGTCTAGTTCACATTGAGTTTGAGACCAAATACAATCACTTCCAGGAGGAAAAATACACAAACTTTTCTGCTGGTTGAGGAATAAAAAGCCCCTAATGGGGCAATTTGTCCCTGTAACCCATCTGCTAGGGAATTTGCAAAATGACCTGAGAAATTAATTTTCTCCTACCTATCAATACCATAGGCCAAATCCTTGGGGACCCAAGTCCCTGTCCTGCCCAGGAGGGGCTGGCGGGTAGCAGTGGGACTCTGCCAGGCCCTGCACCCCGTGGAGGGGCCAGGGGGACATTTCATCCTCCCGGCTTGTGCTTTTCAGGCAGGGCTGGCACTGAGGGTAAAACAGCCACCCATAATATGTTATCTAACATTTAGCTTTAAGCAGAGAGCTCTGTAAAGCAATTTGTCTTGCTATGTTATTCAGCAACTGCAGATTTATTAGCCCCTGAAGGGCTGAAGACTCCTGTTAGTCACCTCGCCATCAGGAAGGAGGGAGGGCAGCAGATCCAGAGAGGTCAGCCAGGCTTTGCAGCGGTGGAGATGTGACTTCCCTCTCACAGGGGTGGCTAAGTGCTTGTCCATCTGGGCAGCTTTCCACCCAGCTGCTGAGGACTGCAGATGGCCCTGCAGCTGTTCATGGAATCACAGAATGATAGGGGTCGGAAGGGACCTCCGGAGATCATCTAAGTCCAACCCCCTGACAGAGCAGGGTCACCCAGAGCAGGTTGCACAGGAACGCATCCAGGCGGGTTTTGAATGTCTCCAGAGACGGAGACTCCACCACCTCTCTGGGCAGCCTGTGCTAGGGCTCTGCCACCCTCAAAGTAAAGAAGTTCCTCCTTGTGTTTAGATGGAACTTCCTATGTTCCAGTTTGTGCCCTTTACCTCTTGTCCTGTTGCTGGGCACCACTGAAAAGAGGCTGGCCCCATCCTCCTGACACCCACCCTTGAAGTATTTCTAAGCATTGATAAAATTCCCCCTCAGTCTTCTTTTTTCCAAACTGAAAAGACCCAAGTCCTTCAGCCTTTCTTCATGAGAGAGACGTCCTAGTCCCCTTATCATCTTTGTAGCCCTTTGGGTTCTGTGCCCCATGCTGACTGCCAGCAGACTGGACAGTTTTTGAGGAGAGCCAGGGTCCAGGACCTAGATGCAGTGTCATTCCCAGGAATTTATGGGCAGGAGGCCCCTGCCTGCCCCCAGCTGCCAGCGGGATCCCAGCCATGGAGGGAGTTTGCATGTAGGGAAAACCCCTTCCACAACCAGGCGAGGTGCTGCAGGTGTGGTGGGGCAACTGCTGAGGCAGGCAGCAAGGTGAATTCCCAACTCTGAAGAGAAAACATAAATAAGGGCGTAATGGGGAACTAGATAAATATAATTGACCCTGGTGTGTTTGCCACCAGCCCTGCGCATTACACACAAGTCTCTCTGATTCAGAGGTGGTAGGTGCTGTTTCCCTCCCTGGGTTGGAGGAAGCCTGGCTGCTTTAACCAGCATTTGGAGAACCAGCCTGCTCAAAGCACGTTGCAACAGGCGGTGGGGAACCCTTGCCTGCTACTGAGGGCAGGGGTGCTGAGAAAGAGCATCGAGGGGAACAATGAACCCACCTTCCCCTAATAGAAAATATGCCGGCTCGACTGTTTCAAGAAAGGCTTTTGGCACCAAGACTCCAAGCAGTATATCTCACAGTTGGGCCTGCTAAAGAGCTTCCCCATTCCAGTCCCTGGCAGCACCTTCCCCTCACAGTTGAAGCAAAGACAAGTGATGTTACAAAGGAGCTGGGTCTTTGAAGGGCACCCCAGGATGTGGCTGCTCACAGTGTCCTCAAAGCAGGGGAGGAAAAGTCATAGAATCATAGAATTTTCAGGCTTTGAAGGGACCTTAAAGATCATCTAGTTCCAACCCCCCTGCCATGGGCAGGGACACCTCCCACTAGATCAGGTTGCTCAGAGCCCCATCCAGCCTGGCCTTAAAAACTTCGAGGGATGGGGCTTCCACCACCTCTCTGGGCAACCTGTTCCAGTGCCTCACCACCCTCATGGTGAAGAACTTCTTCCTAACGTCCATTCTGAAATGACCCATCTCTAGTTTTAATCCATTCCCCCTGGTCCTACCATTACCCGACATCCTAAAAAGTCCCTCACCAGCTTTCTTGTAGGCCCCCTTAAGATACTTGTATGCCAGTCTCCTACATCGTCCAGACAATGAGGTCTCCTCATAGCCGCCTTTTCTCCAGACTGAACAACCCCAACTCTCTCAGTCTGTCTTCACAGGAGAGGTGCTCCAGCCTTCTGATCATCCTTGTGGCCGTCCTCTGGACATGTTCCAGCACATCTTTATCTTTCTTGTAGTAGGGGCTCCAGAACTGGATGCAGTACTCCAGATGGGGTCTCACGAGAGCAGAGTAGAGGGGGAGAATCACCTCCCCCAACCTGCTGGCCACACTTCTCTTGATGTAGCCCAGGATACGATTGGCCTTCTGGCCAATCGTATCCCCTAAAGTCCCTAAACAGCTTCCACTTGAGCTTGGTAAAACTGTTCCCTGATGTGGGGAGATGGCAACAGGTAGCTGTGACCTGAACATGCTCCTGCTAGGATTCACTCCCACGCCACAGTTGCCCAGTTCCCACCCCCGCTTTCTCTTGCCCAGCTCCTCTTTAACAAACACAGGCTGAGGGCTCAGCCTTAGAGGCAAAGCAAACACCTAACTCAGCCAACAGATACAGTCTACTTCAGGGTCTAGTGCTGGAAAAATGCCATTGCTTGAATGTCCTGAAGCGTGGCGAATTTCCTCAGGATAATGAGAGTAAGAATTGCTCTGCTCTTGCATACGCGGAACCTAAAAGGACTCTGCAGTCAGAGAGCAATTTCAGATAGTTCCTGGGAGGAACGTACCATAATATCCCCTTTCAGACTGAGGGAAATTGAGACAGAGAAGGATTAAAGCAATCTGCCAAAAGCTGCATGGGGTGGGGGATGAATGAGCAGCTAAATGTACTTTAAATCTTAGGACATATCCTTTAGTGATTCCTACCAAGATTGTTTGCTTTGTCCCCATTGTTGTAGCTAACAGGGAGGGCATTTTTCAGAGGCTCATGCCGTCAGAGGCAGAAGCTTTTACGAGAGTTGCACATCTCAGTGAGAATAAGTCTGATGGGGGTACCCAACAGTTTAAGCATTCTGTTGCTCATCTTTATGAGGAACTGGCAGAAAATAGGCAGGATTTGAAAAACTTGCATGAACCCAGCCCTTCTTGTCTGTTCCCTGATCTCAATTGCCTTAAGCCTTGAGTAAACACACTCTTCCTCCTCCCTTTCTTTGTGCCATCCAACAACACTAAAAGCTGGAGCTGCTTTGGGGTCAGGAAGCCTCATGCCAATGGCTGCAAAGTGACATGGGGGATGCGTTAAATCTAATTTCAAGCAACTATTTAATGTTATTTCTAACACTAAGGGGGCCTAGCTTCCCTGAGGGCACGTCCTGCAGGAAAGTCTGTGCCATCGATGGGGCTGGCTCCTTGGAGGGGGAAGAGCTTTGGTTTCAGTGCCATCCAGTCACAGCTGCAGGAATAGCATCAATTGTCTCTGGGAATGGTCACTTCCAGACTTCCTTGGGTTATTTTGCATCTGTAACTTGTCTTTAATAAAACACATTTTAATTTGCAGGATTATGAAGATCATTTCAAAGCAGCTTATCTCACGCTTTGTTCTCCTTCCCTGTTTTTCCCCAAAGTGTTTGTGGGTGATGCAGAAGGCTGCAATAAGCCACTCTTGAAGACTGTCTCAGATTAAACTTCTTCACATGGGACAGCACTACTCCCCATGAATTTTAATGAGTTCTTCTAAACATACCCTTTTTTGCTGTACGCATGAATTCTGCAGGGGTATAATACCCAGCACCAGCTAACCAAAAAGAACAAATTGGCTGTAATTGTACAAAATGAAAACACTGCAATAACCTACCGAAAGTGCAGCTCTGCTTCCTTAATCTCAGCAGAAGCAGAGGACGCTGAGAGCAGAGTGGGTATCACTGCAGTGCCCAGCTCAGAGGGTGCTGCAGGTCTGGATTTCAACACCAGGCTACTGCAGAGTGCCCATGGGGAGTGCAGAACAGTGGAGCAGGATTGGGAAGAGCCAGCAATGGAGCAAGGAATTATCCTAAGATCACATTTTTGGATGCTTGGGTGACCCCTCTCTGAGGGTGCCAGGGACATTTCTCCTTCCCCTTGGGATTTGCAGCCTGAGGTCCTCTCCTAAAGGCAGTTTTGCGTGCTGCTTCTTTCAGTGCATTGCTTACTGGTCATTTTGTTTTTTAAAGCTGCAGCTGGAAAGGGCAGGTTTTTAATTGCGATGAGCGCTTGTCCAGAGAGCAGAGACCTTTGCTCAGGTCCTTCAGCACAGAGGCTTGAATCCACTCCCCTGCCCCCAGTTTGCTTTAGATTTAGGCACCAAAATTCCCAACAGCCTTGCTGCAAAACCTTTACCACGATGTCTGACTCAACCGTCCCTGCCCCACTGAGACTTTTTTCCCAGGGTGACTAAACATCAAAAAAGGTCATCGGCTCAGAAAAGGAGATTTACTATCATCTCTGAACTCCTAGCATTGGAGCGCTCTAAAAAACATTTTGCTGTCCAAACTCCTCATGGCAACACACAATTAAGAGTTTTGGTGAATGTTTTATTTTCTGCAAAAAGCGGTTGCAGTGCAGCTTTTCTGTAAAGCACATTAGGCTCCTTCTGTGGAAAGGGCAGAGAATCTGGCAGGGAGTTCTTTGAAATCCCTACCCGTGCTCCTGCCAGCTCTGGTGGGGGATTCAGCAGAGCTCAGACCCACTGTGGCAGACGGAAACTATCGTCACCTGGCTTTAAGCAGATGAAGAGACACAGTCTGGCTAAACTCCTGCGGCTTTGCAGGTGGCAAGTGCCTTCAGGGAGCAGCAGTCCCCGGTGCTGCCACCTGCCTGCTCTGCAAATCTCTGCTGGCTGGGAAGGGCAAGGGCCCAAAGGGAAGGCGAGAAAAGACTGCAGGTTAAAAAGCAGCAGCGTGACCCCAAACTCACGAAGCTTTCCTGCTCCGGGCAGCAACAGGGAGGTCACAGGTGCCCTGCAGAGGATGTCGCACCCATGGGCAGGAGCACCCAGCCCAGGGCTGCAAGTCCTCAGCCCAGCGAGTCACATCACGGAGGGCTGGTGTAAGCACAGTGATGAGACATGAGGACTTGACATGGTCACAGGCTCCTGTCCCCACGTCCTCCCTGCCTTTCAGGCTGCAAGCTTCTAACTGCCCACCACGCGCCTCCCCCTTCACATGGTCCCTGGCTAAGGGAGGTTTCACCCCCTGCTCCTGGCATTTGTGTTCTGCCATTCCAGTAACCAAAGCAATAACAACAGCAAAGATTCCTCAGGATTATCATAATAGAGGTTTTCATTTTAAGAGAGTTGTGAGCTACCTACCTTTGTCTTTTTCCATACATTAAATATTAACAACCCAGCCAATATAATGCAAAATTTAAAAGGCCCTCTGTTCAAGCAGTTATGCCCCAGTAAATCAGGAAATCCCAGCAAACTCCCAAACTTCTCACCCACCATCATGCTTGAAGAGCAAGCAGCCATTTCAATATTTCACAATTGTTCTCCACGATCCTTTGACGGCCTTTCAAGTTCAAGCTTAGCCCATGTACCACAGCTGGATATACTGCCATCCGCTGCTCTGGCAGCTGATGCTAGGGCATGTCCACCTTCCTTCTTCCCTTCGATCCCAACACAGTGCAGGTTCTCTGCACGTGTTGTCTCTGCTTGGAGGCCATCGCTCACTTGCTGGAAGGAGAGGAGCTTCCCTACCGGTCTCACACCTCCTGCATCACACTGCATGCTGAGGGGACTAAGGCACATGGAGATGATGTCTCCAGTTTTCTTCAGTTCCCTCCCCCATCTCTATTTTCTGGCACGTTCACAAAGGTCAACCACAGACTTGCACTGGAAAACCAGAGGTGAGTGAACCGAGCCCATCCCAGCACTCGCTTGGCCGCCTTACAGACGACTGCTCTTCAGACAGTCTCTTTTTCTCTCACACATAAGAAGTGAAGGTGGCTCTCCATCAAAATCAATAGAGGAGGTTAATTAAATACCTCTGCTCAGCAACACATCAAAGCCTCCTCCTCCAGCTCAGTGTGTGTGCAGGTGATTTTTGCCTGCCTTGCCCAGACCAATCCCTTTGATAGGGGAAGGCCTGCACGGGGGGGCTTAGAGAAGCCAAGCAGCAATTCAGCTCTTCCAATTACTGAGGGCAACACAAGTATCATTTCAATAGATCTTAAGCTCCGTAAAGCAGCTATGATTTATTCCTAGCCCAAAGCTGTTTGTCCTGGATGGGTGTTTTTCTTCTTGCTGCAGAAGTAGTCCTGGTAAAATGTGAAATGACTTTTGGGGTGCCACATGTAGCTGCACGAGCCCTTACTGCTGTGGTCTTTGCTCTCCTGAATCCTGTTCTCAAAGGAAAGGAGGAAGGGAGATGGATGCCAGCAGCTCAGAAGCTGATGTGAGCTGAGTGAATCCCAGGGGCTGGGGGCTGCAGGGAACCATGCTGCCTCTGAGAGAAAATGCCCAGGGTCCCAGCAGCTGCTTTTCCAGTTAAAGCATCTAACAGCCCCCAGGAACACTGCAGACAAGGGAATTCAATAAAGATGCATTGTAAAAAGCACAGTTTTCGACCTTACGTAGTTCCTTCTGGGTAATAAATGTAAGTATTTTATTCTGTAATAAAACCTAGATTTGCTTGAAACTTCCATAACAATAACTTGAGGATAGCTCAGTTGTTCTGCTTCCCCAGCGCTGGGTGTCAGCAGCTCTTTTCCACCCCTTCTCTATGGCTGCTGAGATGACATTGGGCACTGATGGGTCCCTGTAGAAGGGCCCATCAGTGGGCCCTTTAAGTTAAGAAGTGTGTCCTACTGCAACCATGCAAAGACCTGAAATAACATTACACACTTACGACTCACCCTGGCAGTCCCAGACCGCTGAGCATGTGACATTAGAAACACTGTCCCTCGGTGTCTTTCTTGCTTACTGAAGAACCTGGCTTCATCTTGTACCGATGTGCGTGCAGAGAGGATGTGCACCAGCTGTCTTGCTGTAAAGTCAGAATCAACAATATGAATAACAGGTCTCAAAGTATCTATTTTTAAAGCATCCCTCTTCATGGATTTTAATTTAGTAAACCAAGAAAGACCAGTTCAATTTCACAAGAAATTGAATAAAACAAGGGTTTACCTGTGGAAAAAAGATTAATTAGAATCATAGAATTATAGAATAGTTTGGGTTGGAAGGCACCTTAAGAGGTCGTCTAGTCCAACCCCCCTGCAATGAGTAGGGACACCTTCAACTAGATCAGGTTGCTCAGAGCCCCATCCAACCTCACCTTGAATGTTTCCAGGGATGGGGCATCTACCACCTCTCTGGGCAACCTGGGCCAGTGTTTCACCACCCTCATCGTAAAAAATTTCTTCCTTATATCTAATCTAAATCTACCCTTTTTTAGTTTAAAGCCATTACCCTTTGTCCTGTCACAACATGCCCTGCTAAAAAGTTTGTCCCCATCTTTCCTGTAGGCCCCCTTTAATTACCGCAGTAAGGTATCCCTGGAACCGTGTCTTCTCCGGGTTGAACAATCCCAACTCTCTCAGCCTGTCCTCATAGCAGAGGTGCTCCACCCCTCTGATAATTTTTGTAGCCCTCCTCTGGACTTGCTCCAACAGGTCCACATCTTTCCTGTGCTGAGGGCTCCAGAGCTGGACACAATACTCCAGCTGGGGTCTCACAAGCGGAGAGTAGAGGGGCAGAATCACCTGCCTCAACCTGCTGACCACGCTTCTTTTGATGTGGCCCAGGATGCAGTTGGCTTTCTGGTCTGTGAGCACACCTCGTCAGCTCATGTCCAGCTTTTCATCCACCAGTACCCCCAAGTCCTTCTTGGCAGGGCTGCTCTCCATCCCTTCATCTCCCAGCCTGTACTGATGCCGGGATGCCTCAACCCAGGTGCAGGACCCTGCAGTTAGGATAGGAACAAGCACAAACAAGCAGCAATGTATGGGGAACCATCCCAGGAACTTCAGTGGTTTGTTTTACAAGTCTTTGCAGTGCAATCTGAGACCAAATCTCCCATCCATTTGCTCAATCAGGAGAAATGTGATGCTCTGGCCCTAATACGGACTAAAGCACATTTTAGGGGGGGGTGACTTTGTAGATACAAGCAAATCCTTTGGCCTGCTCACAGTTTCCAGGTTTAAATGCAGTCTTTCCAGACCTTGAAGGAGCACCCCCAAAAGAGAACAGGAGACTGTCTCGGCACTGAGCAGGTGGAAAGCTGCAGCCTGGGAGGAGATGTGTTTTCCAGTCACTGCCTTGCACGAGGGCACATATAAACACCAGCAATTACAGGCAAAGCAAGCCCTAATCCTTCAGTTCCTTCTCACTAGGTACCACCATGCTTACCAAAGGCACTGGAAAATCCTGCTTGTCCTTCTCAGAGAGAAATGGGTTTACCCAATTCTGGAATAAAGGATCATAAAATCAGCTACCTCTTCCTCTTCCCTGCTTCAAACACGACTGGTCTGTCAGGGGAAAGCTACACAGGAGAGCACCTCCTTGGTGCCGTGAGAAGGTGCCGTAGCTGCTCTGAGCCAGGCAGAGCACGGCAGCTCCAACCCTTGGGTGACACCAATACAAACACAGCTTCCCATAAACACCCATCTGAGCATCTCCTGCCCAGCCATGCTGTGTGCTGGTCTTCTGGGACACCGCTGCTTGGGTTGGGAGCCTAAACTCCAGCAGAACATTTTTCCAGCAGCTAAATATTGCACTAATGCACTTTATACATACAGTCATGATGCTGAGTCACTCCAGGGCATCTTCCCTCCAGTTCTCATTTGTTACGTTGCCGTCAAGGAACACCAACCCTCTGCCCAGACCCTGGGGCTCACTGTAGAAATAAAAGCACAGTGTTTGTGTACTTGAGCTCATGAGTCCATTAGCTATATTTAGTTCCCACCTACCCAAGGAGTTGCAAGAAAATGGATGAATGTGCAAACTTAATTGCAAGTTACATCCTATAGATTCTGACAGTTATGTTTTCCCTTGAAATATGCCTCCAGGATGCAGTTCTCTTTGAGTATATCTAGTGTTTAGTTACTTAAAATGACTGTACAGCATGCTGGAGCCCCCCCAAGCACCCTCAGACACTCAGCATCAAAGCTGCAGTCTCATAGCTACACAGCTGATGTACAGCAATGGTATTTTTTTTAGTTCAATTTTTCTACCAGTTCTTCACCCCAAGGGACTAGTCAGTACACTAGTTGAGTTAAAAAGCAGCACAGTAACAATTCTTGACAAACATACAGAGAAGTAGAAGACAACCAGCTGATGGAAGGCAAGCCCTTGCTGTTTTATTCAATTTTCAATTTATATTGAACCATGACGTCCTTTTCTGACTGTAGCATCCCAAAGCAGTATTCTTCCTTGTTAAACCCTGGGATTTGTGACCTGATGTCTTTCAACTCAAATTCAGAAGAGGTCAACAGGAGGCAAATAAATCTAAAATGATGAAACAGTCAGTTCAGAAGAGCCTCCTTCTATTTCTGCACTTGTAAGATACATGCTTAATCTACCCAAGTTATTACCTGTATTCAGTTACTTGTAACTTGGCCAAAATTCAAACTGCTCAGGTTGGAATTTTCCACATCATTTGTTGCCCTCTAGTAGGAACAAAAGGCCGTTTCAGGAAAATTAGCTATTTTCGATTACCAGATCAGGGGAAAAGTACACAACATTAACAGGGATGAGATTGTTGCTGGAGAAGAAAAAAAATAAGGGATTCATCTGATATTTTCAGATTGCACCTGTCTGAGGATTAACAAGGGAGAGGAATTGGGATTTTATGAGAAAAATCTTAATTTTAGCATTTCATATCAATCAGCTGCTTGATTTTGCAATCCAAGCATCCTTCTATTATAAGAAACTAAGAGAATGAAATTACACTAACTATGCTACCAGAATGAAACCAACACTACAGTGGAGTTGGAATCCTGGGAGCTCTCCCACTATATTGCACCAGTGAATAATTCCCACAGCTTGGGACTCCTCCTGATCTATGGTATAAACCCCAATATTTAATTAAAAAGATAAGTACAAATTTCTGAAAGCGTCTATGCAGTTCACTGAGGAATAAACAAGTTTAACAGATGGTTTTGCTGTGTAATCATACACTGAAGATACCAAAGATATCCAGTGAATTTTCTACGTGATGATCTTTGCGGGGTAAGGGGCTGCAGCTGGGTTCGTTAGCATCACCATCACCAGGAGCGTGCTGGGGAGGAGAGCCACACTCTGCAGCTCCACGGCACGCTTACTGCTTGATGCTACTGGCTGCATGTGGCTGCCCAACACGCTTGCTCGCTCCTGCTCCCCACAACATGCTGCAACACTGAGCCTTCCTCCTTCCTTCTAGAAATCTTCCTCAGCACTGTCTGCATTGAGGAATCTGCTGTATTTAAGTTTCTGAAAGACAGTAATGCCACATCCCAGCTATTTGATCTGTCCCTGGTGCAACCAGCTCGTGCTTGACAAGGTGCATGGCCATTGATCCTTTGCAGTCTCCTGGTGCTCAAGGGAATGGGACGGCAGCAGGGGGTCACAGGAAGGAAAACCCCAGAGGGGACAGTCCTTTGGACAGCATTTCTGAAGGAAAAAAACCCCACAGGGTAGCTCCTTCAGTGAAGCTTTCCTTCAGAAAATAACAAGTCCCTGCGCAGAGTAAACTTGATGTGATGTTCTGGCATGGTTTGACCCCATCCCCAACCCCAAAGTGGTGACGGTCCCCTCCCGCCTGCCATGGCCAAAGCTGCAGCAGGGAAGCAGCTGCTTCAGCAGTTAAATGTTTTCCGCTCTTGCTAGGGGACTTTTCATTCAGTCCAACCCGCCCAAGGGTTTTCACTGAGCTAAACCAGTATTTGGAGCCCACACACCGAAGCTCTGAATGGAGCAGGACCATCAAACTCATTATTAGTGGGTCTCTTGACCTCACACCTTGCACTTACCGGGGTTTATGTTCCCGTAGAGTTGGCCCCATTTCTGACCTTTCAGACTCTAACAGGTTGCAGCAAGAAGGAAGCAAAGCCCGTTTGCTCCTGTGTTACAGAAGAAAGGACAGAGGGGAGCTATGGGGTAGAACCAGTTCTATATTTAAGGTCTGGATTGGGTTGTTATGGCAACAGGAATTCCAGCCACCACCGCGGGCTCCTCTGAACGCCTCCCTGCCATCCTCTGCAGAGCCCAACTTTGCATCACTCACCAGCCTCCTGCCTAACACTTGGGCTGAAGGAGAGGGGAAAAAAAATATGCAACTCATCTCTTCAGAGAGCTTTTTCCTCCAGAAGTGAAAAGCAAACGAGAAGAACAGCTGAAATAAATATGCCTACAGATACCAGCACTGAAAGCCAAGTCTAGCAGCAGAAAGTCTCCGACCCTCTCAGCTCATGGAGCACACAGGGGCTGGGAGCCACCAGCATGACAAAACCCCCCTTGTGTGTCCCCAGGGGGCACAATCACATGGCTCTTGGTGTGGGTGAGGTGCTCACAGGGTGCACCCCGGCGGGATAGGAATGAACTCCTCCTTCCACACCCACCGCTGGTCCTCTCCAGGGCAGACCTGAGGCTCACACACAAGCTAGCAGCAGTCTGCCCCTCACGGTGCCACTTCCCCAAGCACAGTTCCTTTTGTCTGACTGGTGAAAATCTGCATTTCATCCATGCATCCATCTATGTACTTATATGGTCCTCCTATCCACCATGCCCAAATCTCAAGGGCCACCAGGACATTGTTTGCTTTTTTTTGCAGCTATCATGCTGGAATTCATAAACAGAAAATCTGTATGTGAGACATATGAAGTAAACCTTCCCTTCCCCATTACTAAAGCCTCAGCTGGAGTCCTGCATCCAATTTTGGGCACTGTTCATCAAGACAGACAGGCACAAACTGGCAAGAGCCCAGAGGATAGCAATGGGAGTGACCAGAGATGTAGAAAACAGCCTCTAAGGAGAGACAGAGGGAAATGGGTCAATTAACTTATGAAAACGGAAGGCAGAGCAGAGATGGGGTAATAACAGTTCTCTGTTCATGGAAGGTTCCTGTAGAAGAGAGCAATGACTTGCTTTCCATATGTGCTGGGAATCAGACAAAACGTAATAGGATGGGAGAATTAGGATGGCTGTTAGGAAAAACTTTCAAAGCAGAAGTACAGTAAAGCCCTGGGGTAGATTGCCCAAGGAGACTGGAGACATCATTAAGACTTTCAAGAAAAAAGTGCTTAAGCATCTGTCAGGGATGGTCTAGACATACTGATCTTGGCTTGGTACAGGAGGATGGGTTCGGGTACGTCTCCATGTCCCTCCTTGCCACACAGCTGTGATTTTTCTATGAGAACCTCACACGCGCCTTACAATTACACACTGATCTTACACATGCTTCAGCAGCCATTTGCAGCAATTATTCTTCTTGATTGCAGTCACCTGCAATCTGGGATTAGGTCTGGCATTTCAGAAGACAGATAAGGTTTTCAGTGTCACCCCTGGAGCCACTTCAGCCATTTTCAGCTTGCCTTTTCATGGTCGCACCAGCCCGGAAGCTCAGTGTCCCCAGCAGCATTCACAGTTTTCTCTGCTCCATTTCCTCCCAGCTGATGTCCTTTTACCTTAAACTAGCAAAACCTGCTGCTAATCTATCAAACACGACCCAGCACTTAGAAATGGCTGTAAGGCAATAACACCTTTCCTGCAGCCCATCAATTCCTGGTTTTCTAAGCTGCTTCTGCTAAACAGTCTTGCCTGTTCTGAAATTAACAGCAGCTCATTGCATCTTAGCAAGAGTCAAGACTCCTTTGCTTACTAAGAGCCCGTGGAAAAGAAGTCAGGACATTACACGCAGCACCCCTGTGCCTGAACGGTGTGCAGTTACTAATGGGATGCGATACCACATTAACACCAACACAGCAATCCCAATGGGGGGGACTGCTGAGCAACAGGGCAGCTTGAATCTCAGCTAATTTGAATTGCAAATATAAAGACACCCAACAAATGGTAGTTGAAACAGAGAGAAAATAAAGGCAGGCATCAAAGTTGAAAAGAAATATTTTTAAATTATCACAAGAAAGTAGTGACTGACCTTATCTGAAATAACTTTAACTTTGCAGTCTAATTCCAAATGGGAAGGAAAAATAAATTAAATCAAAGCCCCAAAATTTTCTTCTATCCAGCTCTATCAAAAACCCGCTTTGTACCAAAGTCAGATCCAAACTGCCCTCAACACACAGCCAGGGCTTCTAGGTCTGTGACCCAGCTGGGGGAGACAGCAGCTCAGCGGGCACAGCCTCCAGCAAAAAACACTCATTAAATCTGTGCAGAGATGCCACGAAACCAGGGCCACACCGTGTGCTCACACTGTGCGGCGTGCGCAGGCGGATAGCTATATACCGAAAAGAACAATTTATGGGTTAGATAAACTCTGAAAGGGGCAAGCTGCACCTGAGGAAGACCTCCACAGCCTCTGCAGGGAAAACGGGGCATGAGTTACACTTACCGGGAGCTGGTGACTCTTCTCCCTCATTTTTTTCTTTGAAAACTGTTGTACAAACCTCTTGACCTTGCGCCCCACGACAGCTCTTGTGTGCAGCAACACGACTGTGCACACAGTGCAACGGCTGCAAACCATGGGCACAGGCAGCACATCCACTTGGGGCACTCAGTCCCCTTTAACACAGTCTCCCACGTTATACAAAAGTGGGTTTTTTTCTGGTAAACTCAGTTCTAGGAAAGTAAAGCTCAGAGTTACTGGTAACCAAAATAGGTAGAAGAGGTGCACCAGCCCAGAACAGCCGCGTCGTCCAGCATCCCCTGGACACATCCACGTATCTGCTTTGCAGCTTGTCCTCTGCTTCTAGATACTTTTTCTAATTCACCTTGAAATGCTGCCCACAACTGCGGGATACTTTAGAAGAAATAGGAGAAGCCAAAAAACTGCAGGGCCTACGTTACCCTAAAAATAAACACCCGAGAGGAGTCAGTTATTAAAACAGCGATTAGATGAACTGGAACCAGCAGAACACCCATAAAGTGCAAACAGCAAAACACAAATCAGCATCTGTTGGTGACAAACGCCACCATCCTGGATCACACACTGCACTAAGTACTACAGCATGCTATGAAACAGCCTCTTTACAGCAAAAACACGATTATTGCAACAAAAGACTGGGAAGAAATGCAGCCCAGCAGCGGCGCAGCAAAGTATCAGATGGGCCAGCGTTGGGTATTTTTGTTCTTGTTAATAAATAAATAAATAAAATTGTGATGATTAAGTGGAAGCAAAATAGCGCTGTTATCAATACAGAGTGCCTATGCAGTACATTAAACCCAAGTAATTTAAAGAGCAGAGCATATCATATAAATAATTCATTCTCTTTTGGTAAGCACAATGCCACTTTAGCTGCCTAAATTTTCAAGGAGGGGGCTGCTTTTTAATTAAAATATAGGCATTTACAAATGCACGTGGGCCTTTAATTATTCATGTTTAAGGCAAGCTGACTTGGTCATGCATTAGAAAAAATAAAGCAGCTTTCATCTTTCTGTAGATTACACCCAGGAAACTGCCGGGGCTGTGAATGAGCCGAGCAAGTCTGTCTTGTGATGACAGCGGGTTTCAGCCCCCATTCGCAGCACAAAGTCATCAGGAAGATGCATTTGCTGAGGTCAAACTGAAAAAAAAAAAAAAGAACAAAGTGCTGGAGAGCCAACACGATGCAGAATCACTCTGCCTGAGTGCCTGTCTTAAAGCAGGTCCTCCCCAGAAATTAGGGATATTACAAAGGTGGATAACCAGAGTGCAGATGATTTCAAGGGGTTTAATTGGATAACCCGAGTGCAGATGATTTCAAAGGGCTTAATTGCTTTCTTCCTAATGACACTGCAGGCAACAGCCCTCTCCCTCCTTCCCCGGGTCTTCGCCTCAATGGGACCTTCTCAGCTGGTTCGGATCTGGCCTGGGGAGGGCAGCACAGTGGGAACCTCAGCCCTGGGGTGAGCAGTAACTTCCACAAAACGGATTCCAGCCCAAAATAAAGCTCTACCACTTGCCACCCTCAGGAAGTAAATCATAAGCACCCAACATTCATTATTTTGAAATCCCTGGATTTTTACCCTAAGCTGCTGAGTCTTGAGAGCCCGACTGAGCACTGTGGAACCAGCGTTTGCCTGCACGGTCTGCTGCGAGGCACAGGTCTGCGCGCACACGCTGGGCTGCTCTGCCACAACCTGCTTCAACAGCTCACAGCAGCTGACGACATCTTCCATGGGTTTTGTGTGCTTCAAAACACATAAATTACAGTATTTCAATGAAAGTTAGAGGAATAATTGGTTTAAAACAGCGAGGTGAAAGCAAAGGAGGGGTTTGCATCCAAGATGCTGTGCTGACCACCAACGGCTGCTCGGGGAGAGGCTGCAGCTGAACCTCGTGGCACTGAGCATCAAGAAAGGACTCGGGTTCACCTCTGCCCAGCTGAGCAGATCTACCTGCATGGACCAGAGCTGTGGCATGACCACTCTGCCCCACAGCCCCTCTCCTGCTCCGAGCTCTTCAGGGCAGCTCCCAGCTGCTTTGCTGCTCTGGCATTTCACAGACAGAAGTTTCCAGAGATGCTCTGTGATGCTGGCAGCCTCCTTCTCCACTGCACGGAAACAGAAGCAGAAATTCAGGTGCTAACACAAAGTCTTGCCGCAACAAGAAGTCGGCTAGGAATGCAAAGTCTTGCTGCAGCCAATTTGCAGCAGATTTGCCCAATTTCTGTATATGCAGCGTGGACACCAAGCCCGGACTGATGTGGCCGTGCATGCCGGGAGCAGAGCGATGCCCTCGGGCCATGGCACCGGCTCCAGCCCGTCCCAGCAGTGCCATCTATTGCCACACTCGGCTCCTTCCCAGAGGGCCAGGTCCCGGCAGAGGGGGAGAAGAGAGAAAAGGCAAATTTCCAACAGCAGGAATGAGGGAGAATTCCCTGTTCACCCATACGCTGCTCCGCCGCAGCAAAGCTGCTAACGTTTAAAATATCTGCATGTGTTCGACCACGCTAATCCTACAGCGACAGCTGAGAGCTCTGCTCCCCATGAGAGCCTGGGGTCAGAGGTTCCCTCATCCTGCATGGGCCACAGCTCTGCTTTGACCTTCCTGGTACACACCTCCCATCTGGGAAGGGGCAAAGCCACTTGGGAGTTATCTCCAATATCACCTGGGCCATCTGCCTGCAGCCCCAGCCCAGGGGGAGGGCAGGAGAGCAGCTGAACACCCGCCCCCCAGCCCCAGCACTGACCTGTGGTCAGCATGGACCAGGCACAGCACCAAAACACGCTCCACTTTCCTGACCTCCTCACAGATGTGTCCTGTCTTCAGCTTGACAAAGTAGACCACTGCAGTTTTCTCCATCATTGCCAGACACCTTCAGGTACCCAGCTCTTCTTGTGATAAAGATGGAAAACATATTGGTGCTCATGTTGTTTTAAATGCAGGGTGTGAAGCCTTGACTCTGTGGATGTCTCCATCTGATACACCAGCACTTTGATATTCAGTGACTCTATTGACTCTCACTTCTACTCGCTTTTTGTCTGCTGGTTAAAAAGAAAAACACACCAGGTTGGTTAAGAACACCTCACAAACATCCCCAAAATTTCCAGCAATGTCCCTCCTCTCCCCACAAAGAAGCTGCAACAAGCATCGGTGCTCTCTGCCAACCTGCTCTGCGGGATGGGGCTGAAACAGGCTGTTACAAAGGGCACGGTGGCACATGGGCCACCTGGCATGTGCCAGTGCATGGCCATCACAGCAGGATGAACACAGCCCAAACCATCAGCCACAGCATCTCCATGGGACTTCCATGTTTTGGTTTCCAGGAGGGATGACATTCCAGTTTTTAACTTGACTTTAGTCAAACATTTCAGCAGATTGTCTTTTCCCTGACACATCTAGCAATGTTTTGTCATCATAAATTGATTCTGGTTCATATTAACCAAAAACCTCATCACGCAATATCTAGTTTGAAAAATCTTGGCAATGAGCATTAATTCAAAGTGGATTTATACCCACAGACCGTGCTAAAGCACTGGGGTGACTTCCCCAAAACATGAACCTGAGTTTACCAAATAAGAACATGAAAAACAGAAAGAACTGATTCACATAATCTAACTTACACAAGATAGATACACAAGAGCAGCGGGAATCCACCAACATAAACCATGTCAGACTTTGCGATATTCATGTATACTTAAGAAAAACATGAACTGCAGCATCTCAAGAGGAGACAGAGCTTGAAAGGAGTCCAGCATCGGGTTTAACAATACACCGCATCCTAAACTGCGCCTGGTGGGACCCAGTGCTCCTGGAGCTGGGGCAGGAGATGCTTCCAGGGGAGCAGCTTGCAGCTGCTGGTTTCCATGGGGTTTTGGAGCAGGGATGCATGAGTTAAGCCTTCAAGACAGAATCACAGAATGATAGGGGTTGGAAGGGACCTCTGGAGATCATCTAGTCCAACCCCCCTGCCAGAGTAGGTTCACCCAGAGCAGGTTGCACAGGAATGTGTCCAGGCAGGTTTTTAATTTCTCCAGAGACAGAGACCCCACCACCTCTCTGGGCAGCCTGTGCAAGTGCTCTGCCACTTTCCTCATGTTTAGATGGAACTTCCTATGTTCCAGTTTGTGCCCGTTACCTCTTGTCCTGTCACTGGGCACCACTGAAAAGAGGCTGGCCCCATCCTCCTGACACCCACCCTTGAAGTATTTCTAAGCATTGACAAAATTCCCCCTCAGTCTTCTTTTTTCCAGACTGAAAAGACCCAAGTCCTTCAGCCTTTCTTCATAAGAGAGATGTCCTAATCCCCTAATCATCACCTTGGTTTTCCAAGAAACACTTCGTTCCCTGCAAACTTTCCACTGGGGAAAAGAACTCTCAAGATAGACTCATGGTATGTGCAGAAGCCCCTGCCTCCTTTTCCAAATGCCTTCCCAAATTGTCCCAACTTACATCCCAACCTCTTCCTGTGCAGACAGCCGGACCATCACAAATCTGGTCACACCATCTGCAGAGACCCTAAGGCTGCAGAGGACCCAGCTCCCGACTCTCTCCCTCCAAAAGACAAATGGTTTATCCAAACAAAGCACCAAAATACAAGGAATTTCAGCTCCTAGGCTTGGCCAAATCTCTGCTGGGGGGCCAAGGGCCAGGAGATCCCGGAGGCACTCAGGAGGATGCTGCACTTCTCCAAAAGTCAGAGGAAGGAGGAGTCCCGTGCCGGTGGCAGAGGAAGGGACACAAAGGCAGGCGGCTGTGAAAGGTTGGTGTGATGAGCAGGGCAAGGGGATCCAGCCCGCTGAGCCCTGGTGAGAGAGGAGGGATACTGGGAGAGAGCTGCTCTCAAAAGCAGCTGCGAGAGCACTTGGGCTTCTAAGCCCATCCCTGTGAAGAAGTAGCTACTTCACTTCCCTGCGTCCATCTCCTGGCATGAGGAAGACCTTGCAGCTCTCCGTTTCAGGAGGTTGACAGCATTAGAGGTAGGCACGTCTACCTGATGTTTCTACAGAATAACATAGTTAATTGAAATCAGGCTGCAATTTGGCCCAAAACAAGCAGGGAAAGATGAAAGGAGGGAGCTGAGAAACATCCAAGCTTTAAAAAAAATTTATTCTACCTTTTTTTTTTTTCTTTAACGCAAAGCTTTGACATTGTTTAAAAGAAGAAAAATGTTATGTTAATAAATATTAATAGAGAAAAGGATTAAACAGAAGGGTAAAATAGCATGAACATGAAACATCATATCAGAGTTTGAGGACAAACATTTCTCTTCAGCTCAGAACTTTCCCTGGTTTTGGTCACAGGACAAGAAAATCCACAGCAAATCTGCCAGTTCTGCTCAGTGGAGGGGCAGTGGAAAAGGAGATCCTTACTGGACAGGACTGGACAGACCTATGGCTACGCACCATGCATAAGAAAGAAATCAAGCAACTGAAAAACAATTACAATTTCTTCTTGGTAGTGACAGCTGCAAGAGCAGGAGTAACTCACCCAGAGAAATCAGGAAAGTATCACAAGGATGCCCAGGAGCATCTTCTGGGCCAGACTTTATCTCACACCAAGGAAGCAAAAGCCAACAGCTGCTTACCCCCCACTGGCTCAGCTTCCTCAGGCATTTTGAGACTCACACTTTGCTTTTACTCTGCAGTTTTAAATATCCCTGAAAGACTGGGATTTCTCCTTCTCTTGCATGAGCTGGACACAGTTTTTCCCCAAGCTATTTTTTATTTTGTCCAGCTCACATCATTGCTGTAATCAGCAAATGTCGGGGACGCCGGGCTGAAAACTTTTGCTCCTGGGAATAGAAAAATACCCCACAGTGCCTTCCTTTCCCCTTCCCCGGGCTGTCCACAGACCCGTCCCATCCCCTCACACCCCTGAAGGCCTTTCCCCACGGGCTCTCTCTGCTTTCCTCCTTTCCAGCTCACTCTTTCCCACCGCCCAGCCTCCAGCACGGTGCCGCGGGGACCGGCAAAGCCTCGGTACGAGCCCACCGCGGCACCCAGCCCCGCGGGGAGGGCGCCGGGCACGGCTGCTGCGGATAAAGCAGGGTAGGCACCGCAGCCAGCCTTGCTCCTGGGGCTTCAGGGAAAAGGGCCCTGCGAGGTCAGGCACACGGTGCGCTGCCGGCCGGCTTCTCTCCCGTGTGCCGGCGGGGAAACACGCGTGGGTGTCCCCAGCAGCCGCCGGCCCCGCAGCCCTGCCTAAGCAGGAGGGGGAGGTGCGTTTGGGGTGTCCTCAAGTCCCGGAGCCCGGCTCGCTCCCTGCCACCGCCCGCCGCCAGGTGGGGCTTTGAGACCGCGATGCGCCGGGACCCGCACCGCCGGGACCCGCACCGCCGGGACCCGCACCGCCGGAGCATCCCCCGTCCCTCACCGCGGCACCCCCGTGCTCCCAGCTCGGAGGCGGAGGGGCCGGGGCTCTCCCGTCCTGCCGGGGCCCGTCCAGCTGCCGGCGGCTCAGCTGCGGGCTGCTGGTGCCCCCGGAGCGGGTTGGTGGGCTCAGCTGTTTGCAGGGCGGCTCCTAAGCCCACCTCGGGGCCTCCCTGGGGTCCCGGCCCCCCACCTGCACCCACCCTGATACCCCCTGCCCCACAGCGGCTTACCTGGGGCAGGGGGACAAGATCAGGCCCTGCCCCGTTACCCATCTCCCCTCTGGGCAGGATGGGACCTGTGGCCGCAGCTCCTCATCAAGGTGGAAGCACTAATTACTCTCCTCAGCACCTAGTCTGGGTTGCACTGAAGCACCTGCCTTACTTGCAGCCTGTTGAAATAACGGCTGCAGCTGGGTGAAGGGGTTGGGGGGTTGCTCTCTTTTCCCTTCCTGCAGGCTGGTTTGGAGCTGAGCTGTATCTCTGCAGCTTTTCCTTTTCATTTCATCCCAGGGTACCATATTGCCTCACTAACAGAGGTTTGGCCAGGAGGGCAGCAGATCTAGCCACCCTGTGCATGCCCCGTAGCTGGGGGTGCAGCCCCTTCTGCAGAGTTTGCTGTTGCTGTCTTTGTTATTAAACATCTCTGGCATCAAAGCAGAGCAAGCAGCTTGGCAGGGACTCACCCAGGCAAAAAGTTGATCTGTGTTCAGGTAACTCTCCCAGGCAGAGAGCTCTGAGCTCCACCTGCGCTTGGTGCCAACAGAGTTACTGACCGTCGAGCTGCTGTAAACCCTGGCCCTGGCTCACTTGACTCCCCTCTACATGAGCTCCAAACGCCAGCAGGAATAAGCTGTGCTATTCCATAACCCCCTGCCCTGGGGCCAGCTGCCGGGGGCTGTGGCATCTCCAGGCTGTTCAGTCACCTATGAAAAGTTTCCAGCTACAGAAGCAGCTCTGAATTATGAATGAATTTGCTTTGTCAAAGGAAGGTCTCGGCTCAGCCTGAGGGATTAGGTCTCAGTCATGGGCTGGAGACGCTGTTATTGATAACAAAGCCCCCAGCAGGCACATACCCAGTGACGATCCTGGGCCATCACCCTGATAATGTGATTAGCTGCTTTAATGCAATCAGAGGGGCAGGAGTGCTGGGATGAGAGTGGGGAGGCAGAAGCCTGGGTGCCTGGGAGTGATTCCTGGGCAGCACAAGGATGGCTGCATCACCCCCCCATCCCGGGTCCCAGGTTGTCCCGCAGGTGAATGCAAACTGCAGCAGGGCCTAGATGTGCCTGCACAGACTGTGCTAAGGCCATCGGTTTTACTCTGATGTTCCCAGGGAGACACTGCCCATCCCTGAAACCTCCCCGGGGCAGAGCAGGGGAGGGAGAATCCACCTGGTCCCGCTGGCAGATTGTGGGGCACTGCCACTGTTCACATTGGCCCCAGAGCAAGTACTTGTCTCAAGGTGACTCGCAGTTTTATGGCGGAGGAGAGCATTCCTGTTCGCTGGGAACCCGCTGCACCGGTGAGCAGGCGGTCCTGGTGATGCAGGTGATTGTGCAAGAGAGTCCCGAATGTGCCACCGCATTTGTGGCCTTTGGAAACTGCCCTCCTGCCTGTTGCCCCTGCCGCTCGAGGCGGTGCTGAAGAGACGATTTCTCAACTGGATGCCCAGGCATCCCGCAGTCACCCGCGGCTGACCAGCTCTGCCTGTTTGGCCCAGACACCGCAGCACAGCCACCCACCCACTCGTCCTGCATCCCTGCCAGCGCTGGAGGGGGTGGCACTCGCCATGTCAACAGGGGTTAAGGACCAGCCTGAGTCCCCGCTGCTCACAGCGGAATGTTTGCTCTTGCTTCACCCAGGTGATTCCAGATGAGTTGTTGTTTTTTCCCCTTTTTGCACTTTTCTGAACAAAAAGCAATTTGGCAGGCACGCAGTGAGAACCATGACGTGGCCCTGCTTATCGCTCCCCAGAGAGCGCAGTCGGCAAGCCCTGGTGGATGCCATGGAGCCCTGGCCTGGCTCTCTCCAGCAGCCAAGCTGCCTCTCTGCTGGGGGAGCGTAGGAGGGGGCTGGCACAGCCCAGGGGGTGCCCAAAATCCCTGGAGGGATGTCACCAAGGCTCCTTGCTCCTGTGGGCACTGCTGGGGGCACAGCAAGGTGCCGGGTGGGCTCGGGCAGGGTGGGCAAAAGGAGCAGCCGGGGCGGTGGGAGAGGAGATGCTCAGGGCAGGCAGCAGCACAGCAGACATGGCCGTGGGGCTGAGCTGTAGGTACTGATCGTGGGAGAGGAGCAGGGGCTGCCGGTGGCCCTTGGCTGCATACCGGGAAGAGTCTTTCAGAGGAAAGGGGTTTTTTGGGAAGTCCTCCCCAGCAGGATTTGCTAAGGGCAGCTGCCTGAGAGCCACAGTTAATCCTCCATGGCCCCACCACTCCTGTTCACTTCTCCCCTTGACTACCCCTTGACTACCAAGAGCCCTTCTTAAATAACAGTCAATATTGTCACACTGCTCGTCCAAGGGAAGAATAAATATCCGGGGACAACCTGCCTTTCCTGTGGGGAGGGCACCCGGAGCAGCAAACCCAGGGGCTCAGGGGGAGAGCGGGACCCCCGAGCTGTGCATAGTACAGGGGCAGCACCTTTCCCTCTGCCGGGGGAGACAGGCCAACCCAAAAGCCACAGCACATCAGCACGAAGCTCTGGCATGGCTGGTGACTCACGGCACTACCTCCCAACCCACCCGCTCCCAGGAGGAAATTAGTAACCCTAAAGACGAAGAAAATTGCTGCAACTAGAAACTTTTAACCTAAAAATGGCTACTTAGCGCTGGAGGAGCCTCTGAAGCCGTACTGAGATTTCACCAGGGGTATCACCTTGTGCAGGAGCCTGCCTAAAACCAGGGCATGTGCCGATGCCACATGCCACCAGCGGGGATGTGCCACCGGCCACTGAGTAGACAGGCCAGGGCGGACACTGTCAGCACTCACCAGACCCTTTCACGTACAGTTGGAGTAACTCATCTCCTTCTGCCTGGCCAGGGGACCATGGTTTTCCTAGCCCTGTCTTTAGTTATGTGGGCACAGCCACCCAGGTCTGGTGGCTATAAAGAGCCGTCTCTGGCAGGAAAAGGTTATGCTGCACAAATCTTTGGGGGGGGGAAAAGTCATTATGGTTTTTGTGGTATTTCTCAGATGTTCAGAAAAAGCCTGATTTCTAGACCAGGTGCTCCGAAGGGGAAGGAGTAGATGCAAAGTATCATTAGCCTCACACTTGCATCTTGTGATCATCGCAGCGCAGGGACCACTGCCTCTGCCCCTCCCCCCCAGCCCATGTCGGTGCCTGTGCTCACACCCCCCACACGCTGGGCCTGGGGAGTGCCATAAAAATCCATGTGAACAGGAGAGAAACCCCTGCCCCAAGCTCCTGCCTTGCCTTTCCACCAGCTCCCGAGCAGGGCATCCCCCTGGGCAGCACTTGGGGCAGCTCCGGACGGGCAGGGATGCCCTGCAGCCCCCTGTGCCCCAGGATGGGACTCCGTCTGCCAGCCCAGGCCAGCCCAGGCAGGTTTATTGTACTACATGGAGATGAAGGAGAGAGAAAAGTGGGAGAAAAGACCCTGCTCTGGTGGTTGGGGTTTTTTTAATCACTCTGCAGGAAAGCTCGAGGATTTTGCAGCCCAGAAGGCTGAGCTATTTTCCAGCCTGAGCAGGAGTGCTCTCACCTGCAGGCGTGGGCTGCTCTAGAGGAAAGCCTCGGCTCTGCGGCTGCTGGCTGGCGGTGATGGAGCTGTGCTGCCATGCCGGTCCCTTGCAGGGCTCCTCTCTTCGGTGCCCTCTCAGCACAGCCACACAAAAAGGAGTTTGCTCACAGCTCTTCTTTTTGCAGCTGGCCCCAGTGAGAGGGTCCCACCCACACATCCAGGACACCGGCTGGAGGCTTCCCTGCCCTTCTTGTTTTTCCTGTACAGGGACAACCCCAAATTTCTACCTGTGCATCCATCTCCTCCAGCCCTTGCCCAGCCTAGCCCCCATAGGGGCGATGCAGGCAGTGAAACCCCCGCAGTTGGGGTACCCATGGAGGAACATGGCCATGGGCATCCCCCCAGCTGAGGTCGGGGACTCCCACCCAATTCCCAGCCAGGAGCGAGATGGGCTCCCACCCCCACTCCTGCAGGCACAGGGGGAGGCAAGACTGTCATCCCCGGGCAGGTAGCAGCAGCTGGAAGGAGCCTGCCCCCCCAACAGGCTTCAGCCGAGCGCGTGGGTGGGAGGAAGCTTCCCAGAAGACGGAGATCTAAATAAAGGCAAGGCCTGGAACAACCCGGGGCTGCCAGCTATTTATTCTAGCGTGCCTGTACGCTGCAGCACAGGGGAAAGATATTTTAAAGCTGTCGCAAGGAAACTTGTCTGTCTGCCTGGGTTTGTTGATCAAAAATCTAATTACCAACACTCCCCACTGACATCTCTGAGCCCAACACCACCTTCAGACAAGTATCTTCCTAAACCCACCTCCCTGCAGCGGCCAGCCCCTCCATCAGTGCTACGCTGACGCAGATGTTTGGAAAAAAGGCTTTAGCGTACACAGAGTAGTAAGAGCTTGGGGAGCATCCCCACCCTCCACTCATTTTACTTCCGTCCAGCCCTAACAAGAAATTTCTAAACAGCTTTTAGCATCCAGGGCTCACCCTTCTCCAGCCAAACCCCCATAAGCACTTATCTCTCTGGGCTTACAGATCTCATTTCCTGTAAAAAAAAAAAAAAAAGCACACCCCGACCTCCTATAAAAAAGCAACCACTGCAATCTTTGTTCTTGAATATGTATTTTTTACTGAAAAAATCATTCATAAATTAACAAATACAAAAATGTACAAACACATGGGTAAATAAATGTAATGACACAAAGGATTGCTTTGCTCAGAAGTGTGTGTGTGTTTTAAAACACTAGTCTTCAGTGCAAAAATGTCCCCCTGGCACCTCTTAAAAACATAACAGTAAGCTCAAAAGCCATGATGATGGAAAGCTACTTTAGAGTTTAAAGCCACTTCTGATGGTAAACGACCTGAAGCACGTGGCTGTTGCTCAGATGGTACCTCCCTTAGAGAAGCAGAGCTTTACAGGTAATTAGCTGTCAATAAATAGTTTTGCAAATAAAACCCACATGGCTCATTTAAAAAAAAAAAAATAGTAAAAATCAGCATCGAACAGGACCTGCCCTCCAGTGGGGCTGACCGACGGTGTTGACATGGAAGGGGCGAATGAGTGGCCTTGTTGAATTTCAGCTGCCAGAATATGTACAAGTTCTCCTTAATATGAGAATTTTTACACCATAACAGCACATGCGCTTGACAGTATGTTTTTAACAGTTACATTTACTATACAGTATTTGACATAGCTGATAAGATTAACAGTGCACATTTTCAGATATTCCACATTTTAAAAAGGAAAAAAAAATATTTCAACGTGATTAGAACAAAGGAACTATGAAGAGGGATGCTGCTGGGGGAGAGGGGGGGGAAATGGACCCTTTTGTGCCAACCGTAGAGTGCATTTCTGAGCAGAGGTAACGGCTTTTTGTTCAACACAAGGTGCAATGGGTGTCAGGTACACGTCGAAGGATCCCAACTAAGGTAGTTTAACACCTACTCACACACACATGCATGATTCCTGGGGTAGTGACCTCGGACTAGTTGAAATACATTCCTTGTTTGAAGCACCATTAAACAAAGACAGATTTCTAGCAAGGTCTCAAGATGAAAGAAAAGAGGGGCAGGGCAACGCGGGTTCAGCGTCTGAAAAGGGTCCACGTGAATTAGAGATAGAGATTCAGAAGCAAAAGTCTTTATTGCTATGTGCGCCATAAAAAGCAAATCCTCACCTCTGCCTATAAATAACCAGGTTGAACCCCCTCGGGAAGCGAGTTTAAAGCACGCCTAAGTTCAAAGACTTTAAACCCAAGTTACAAACTAATCAGCGCTTTTCAAGGGCAGGCTCGCTGTCCTCTCATACTGGCTGATAAGATCTACACAACAAGAACTTGTGTTTTCTAAACTAACATTTTCTGGATACAGGTTAGGAATGCCCTGGGCAGTCACACCCACAACAGATGCATATGGGGATCATACGTCCACGGAACCGAGAAAACAATGTAAACCATGAGAAGTTAAGGAAACCGAAGGCAAACAACACAATAAAAAGAAAGTTAAAGTACTTCGGAGGTTAAGTACCCACCGTTGTTTTGTATAAATACAAATTAAAGCGCAACCCCCAACGTATTTACTTCTAAGTCAGAGAGGTCTGGTAAAAATGAGTGTGGGTGCTGTGCAAGGACTGGATTGAGTGTCCACGGGGAGGAGAGCCTGGAGCCCAGCCTGCCCATCGCGGCCCTGGGGAAGGAGGGGACGGCGGAGGGGGGGAGAAGGGAGGGGGCACGCCAGTTTGGACGGGGTGTCAGACCAAGCTCTCTGGTTCCCGGTCCTCATTTCCACCCCCACCCCCCCCCCATGATTCATGTGTCCTTCATTTCTCTCGCTAACCTGCGACAACCTGCCCCACCAGCTGAGCTTGTGCGAGTGCTGCCAGGTGCTGACGGTGACAACCAAGTGCCCTACCTGGCTCTGACAGCATTTCAGTGTGCTGCTAGATTTACACAATAAATACAAAATAAAACAACCTCCCAAACCGTACCGTCACATTACAGAAGTGACGGCGGGGTGCTGCTGGCCCGGGGCGGGCTCGGGGCGGCGTGGCCAGCTGCCCCATCCCGAGGACGGCACGTGGGCAGGAGACCCCGACCTGGGGGTGCATCAGCGTGGATGCCAGCTCTCAAGCAATCTGCCAGCCTCGCACTTGCCATCAGCGGGATGTACAGCAACAGGCAAGGGTTTTTATTCCGTATGGCTTTTGGATTCATTTGCACATGTTGCAAAAGCGACAGAAAGGGTTTGATGGTGTTGTTTTGCCTTTTTTTTTTTTTTAATAAATATTCCCATTTCCTCACTCTCACTGGAAAAAGCCACCCCCGTAGTTTCTGGAATGAGCGATGACACAGCTGTATTTCTCATCCACTACATTGGAAAGTTTAGGGCCCTGTCCCACAAACATTTCTGCATATGCACAGCTTAAATCATGCAAGCAGTCTCACTGGCTTAAAAGGGAACACCTTGCACAAGTAAAGTGATGCACACAAGTGTTTACAGAATTCAGGACTAAAATGAGTGACCTTATGTAAACCTCTAGCTTGGATTTGAGCCATAGGAGAAAAATAAAAAGGGGCAATTTACACAGCATATTTACACTTACACTTCTTTAAGAAGCGATTCTGTTGTATATACTTCAAGCAGGTCATTTAAAAAACTGCACAGACATAAAATGGTATCAGAAGTCGTTTGATGTCCCACCAGGGCAGTTGCCAACCGAATTGCTCCCGATGTTCACCGTCGAGAAGCCAGAGTCCCTCAGCTGAGCCGCTTCCCAGAGGAGAAAGTGCATCCCAGGCAAGTCCCCGTGCCAGAGATTGCTGGAGGAGGAATGTGAAGACGAGAGCAGCAGGTCGAACTGTTGTCCTGAAACCCAGAAAGCAAGTGGCGGAAAAAAGAAAGAGACTGCTGAGCTCGCTGCACGAGTATCGGGCTGGATTGGTACAGCTAGGGCAATTTGTGCGTGCACTTTCAGCCTTATTCTCCAAAATACTGTGATCCTTCATTAGACAAAGTGTTGCTTGTCCTCGATAATCCTTGGAAAAGAAAGTCTAGTGTGGTGCTTTCTTGGTGAAGGGCAGAGCAAAGTTATTTTCTCCTCTTAATATTCGGTCACCAGAGCCAGCTCTGGTGTCAGGTTAACAGTGATGTTCTTATACAAGGCGTCATATGTGACGTTTGGAAAGTAGTTCAAGTTATTGAGGCCGTCCAGGGCTTGCCTTTCTTTCGACTTCCTCAGCAAGGCGTACCTGTGCAACGAGAACCAGAGGCCAGAGTCACTTCCCCGTGTCCCACAGAGCCCTGCAAAGTCCTCCCAATGCTACTAAACCACCTTAGAACAGCCAGTCCCAGCAGCAGCTACAAAGCAACGCATTTTGAGCCCTTAATAAAGATAACCATCACGTTTTCTATATTGGTAAATAACCAAAACTTTAGAAAACTACCATCCATCACTTGATGAAGAGCAAAATGATCTCTATGCCACCAGCAAGCACTCAGCCATCAAACAACCTGTCACTCCTGCCCGAAGCCTGTGGGTCCCATGCCCAGGAGGGGGCTGAGCTCGGGGGTCCTGCCAAGCCCTCACCAACCAGCACATCCTGGAGAAAAGCAGCTGATGGCTGATGTGGTCCTTTCCATTTTTAAGAAACTGGACCACAAATAAGAGCGGAACTAAAAGGTATTGGTCTGAGGGATGGGGGATGAGGAAGTAAAACTAGAAGAATGATGGTTTGGGGAAGGAAACTGCAGCTGGTGCACAAAAACAGCCTCGACCAAATTTAGGAGTAGCACAATGAGATAAAGGTGGGAGGGAAAAAAATAAAATAAGCAGAAACACTTTGGCAGGACAGGACACTGACTTTCCAGGGGCCTGGCAACACCAGGGCGAGTGGGAGCTGGGCTGGGACCTGGGGGCAGAAAAAGCACCGGGGAAGGGATGTGATGGGAGGAAGAGGAAGACTGGGTCAAAACAAAGAGGGAAGTGCCGAAACTGGCTTCAAAGAGATCACAGCATCAGGACACTTCGTGTCTTGATGAACACTTTCCTTCTCCACAGTGAGAGGTGTCAGGTCCCCCTGCTTGGGTGGGAGAAGCAGCAGAGCTTTTAGATGGCCACGGTGAGTACTTCCCAGTGGGTAAGTGCAGAGCAGAGGGAAGCGGGGATTTCAGAGGTGGGACACTGAGGGTATCTATTACTAAACCTCGCCTAGGCTGGGCATCGGGCTCCTGACGCAGCAGCACGCACAGGAGTGCTCAGCGGCATGGGCACCAGCCCCACCGGGGCCAACCGCTGCCTTGTCCACCTTCACCACAGACCCCCCTCCCGCAGCACTGACCCACAGCTCCTGCTGACATTGAAACAGGGCTCCTGGCTGGGGCCAGGAGGGGACCAGCGAAGCCTCAGGAACAAGAGCTCCACCCCTCTGCACTCCCAGCCTTACACGCTTCAAGGGTTTGACTAAATATGGCTTTTTAAGCGAAAACCAACTACTCTTTTTTTAAGAGTGAGATGAGAGAAGCACCTCTTACTGGATGCATTCTGTCCGACAGAGAAATGAAAACTAGGGCTAAAGATGACATAACCTCAAATGGAAACTCCCACAAAAACGAGTCTTCTGTAAGAAGAAACCATCAGCTAGCTCAAATGGTACCTGCAACATAAACCCTCCTTGCTGCCTCTTCTGCCAGCAGCAGCCAGAAGCCCCTCTGCAGCGCAGAGCTTGCACTGCCCAGCAGCTCGTCACCTACGAGTGTTAATTCCCATAGTTGTGAAAAAGGTCTTTCTCTGCTTTTCTGTTGCATAGTTTTCAGAAGACTCAAACTCCACCAAGGTCCCCTGGCAAAAGCAGCCATTTGACCAACCCTTGTACCCCCAAAACAACCCTGGCTCCTGGAGGAAGGGGTTGGAGCCTTCCTGGAAAGCTCCAGGGTTAGTTTAACTTTTTGAGAAAAAAAGACAAAATGTTCACTAGCAAGTAACAACACTGCAGGGGGACGTTGCTTCTGCAACAGCAACTGCCTTCGTAGTACAAACCCAGGGTGTTGCTACTGGACTCTGTTGGTGCTCCCAGGGTCACCTGGTGCTTTAGCAGCCACACAGCACGAGAGCCCCCCGCTCTCTGCCTTCTGCAGGCTGAGCAATGCCTCCTTCAACACTTACATCAGGCTCTTCTAGAAACATAGAAGCTTCTCTGACATCTGGCGTCAGCCACCCCTTTAAGGAACATCCCCCTCGAGACACAGGACAGGCCCCCAGCCTGCCACCAGGCTGTGGTGCTGACGACCCCCTCTTTTGGATGGCATCCAAGCAGCTACAGCCACAAAGCAAGGACCCACCATCATAGGGATGGAGGGTATCAAACGTAGGGATGGAGGGAGTCAGACAGTGCTCTGCCTCCTTTATTCCCCGCAGTTAGTTTCTTTCCTGAGTTAAGGCTGTTGCTGCCCTCAAACAGCTGCAGGGAGCCTTGTACGCAGCATAATTTGTGAAGGACTTCAGGATCCTTAAAAAAAAAAAAAATTAAAAAAATTCACTTGCCTTCCTAGGAACTGCACTTCTCCCCGATGATGGTGGGGAATTGATTTGTATTTCCCTGTGTCTCCTTCAGGTCGAGTCACTGAGTAGCCTGCGTACTGCACTCTGCATTAGAAAGGGAAGAAATAAAATAAATCAAATAAAAATAAAAACCAACTGTTGCGTTTGCTCTGCCGTCAGCACTTGCCAGGACAGCAGTGCTAGTGCGCTTGGGGCTCTTACCGCAGCTTTGCCTTTCCGCCCAGCAGATAAGCTATGCAAACCTCCCCACGCCAGCCTGGGCTCCGGGCAAGTCCCACAGCGCTCAGCACCTCAAGGCTTGAGCTCAGCCGAGATCAGTTTGAGCTCAGCAGCGAGGCATATTGCACACAGAAACAATCATCTCCTAACCAAACTTCTCCATTTGCTTCCCATCTACCGCCTGCTCAGGCTGGAGCGGCCCCCGTCCCCAGCGAGCCACCGCGGCCAACTGAAGCAGGAGCAGCCAGCCCAGCGCCGTTGGCAGAGGGGACCACGCTTGCCCCCGCAGCACGTGGGCAGCTTGGCTCGCAGAACCAACCAGCAGAAGCGGAGTTCGGGGACGCCGGCTGAGCTGAGCCCATACCTGTTCCAGAGGTCATCATCTTCACCGCCCCAGCCCCAGAAGGCGTTAGGGAAACCGTTGATCTTCTGAAACTGCTCGACAGTCAGGCCACTCACCCCGCCAAAGAACTCGTTGTAAGGGAGCCTAAGCGGGAGAGAAGGGGTTAGGGCAGAGCCTCTCAGCACTGCACGCTCCCCTTCGCGACGGGGAACGCCTGAGCTGTGAGGATGCTATTTCTTCTATTCCACTCTTGTGTTTACTTTGCACAAAGCATGGGAAGCAAACCAACATCCATCTTCTGCCTTTTAAAAAAAAAAAAAATAAATCTAACACTGGCTCCTTAGCTACTACGGTAGTGCAGAGGAAGAACAGTGCTTACAGATACATGTACTTATCCAGCTTGGCTGCAAAGTGCCTCGGCATCTGTCCACACCCATAATAGTTACGGTCATTTTCTGGTATGTGGTCCACATCGTGAAAGATGAGACAGTCCCAGTCCAAGTCCTTCATTGCTTCCCGAAAGCCAACATTGAAGAGCATGGCACGGTTAAAGGGTTGGTTTCCAACCTAGGGGGGAGAGAGTTCCTTCTCAAGGGGAGCCCGGTGCAGTACGTGCTCCACACGTGCATTCTCACTCTTATCTAGAAAACTGCAGACGGCAACCAGCTCCCACATCAGTGCCACAAAAGGAAATGATGTATTGGAACGGACAGATTAGTGACATCAACAAAGACTTAAGTATTCAATTTACTGTGCAGGAGCAAAAATAAAGACGCTAAAGTCTTATTACTCAGACACTTGAAAAAAAAAACCCTGATTTTGATCAATCTTTTTGAGATAGAGCTAAATATGAAGGTACATTTACTGGATGGATGAAGCCAGATAGTTAAGTGATAGGTTCATATAAACATCAAATGGCAGTCTTATGTTTTACAGCCATGAAAGTCTTCTAGATACTGCCCAGACAAGAAATGCATAACTCTGGTCAGGCCATCCCTGTGCCTCAGGCCTCCTCTCTGCCTGCCTGATGCTCCCCAGAACTACCACAGAGATATACAAAAATAATGCAGCATTGTCTAAATTGTAAATATCTGCTTCAAAGGTTTTTTTACATTATCTCTTCCAATATAGAATTTTTTTTTTAAATTGAATCTCTACTTTATTTTTTAGTTAAAAGTAGTAATTTTTGGGCACGCCTCTCAGCTGTGCTACTTTTATGCAGAACGGGACAACTTAAACATTGCAACATGAACCCCAAACCTTTAAACAATGCCATCCAATAGGTAAATGCCTCGGGACACAGCGCAGAGCTGCATTTTGAGCGCAGCACGTCCGTGCCCCAGCAGCTGCCACCCCGACCGGCCCTGGGCTCACTCACTTGTTCCACAACGTAGAAGGCGAACTGTAAATGTTGCCGCTGCAGCATGGGAATAAGGTGTCTGAAGAGGACGGGAAGATGCTCGTATCGATTGCGGAATGGGATCAGGATTGCCACCTGATGAGGAAAGGACATGGCTCTTACTGCGCTGCACCAGCAGCTCCGGCCACAGACGGACCCCCAGGCTGGGGAGCAGGGCTGGCTGGTGTTATGGGAGGGGGAACAGCACTAAACGTTGGTGTCCCAGCTCTCCCATGTAGGGCTGAGCAGCCTGAAATGCTTCCAACCCCCATAACGTGGATTTCCTATTCACTTTTTGGGAAATTGTTGCTTTGGGGAAATTCAGCGTAACCTTGAGTGGGAGGGAGACCCGCAGCCCCCCCAGACAGCAGCAGTGGGGCCAGGCCCTGCTACCATGCTGCCCTAAACCACCTCCCCCTGGGGACAGGAGTCCTCAGCAGTGTCACCTTGCCTCTCTGGGTCACATCCCATCCCAGACAGGGTGGCGGGGGGAGGAGGCAGGCAAGATCTCTGCCTTAGCAGCCCGTGCAGAAGCTCAGAGCTGACTCATGCATCACTAAAGCAGCCCTTGAGTTCAGCATTTCTCCCCCCAGCACTACAGCCCCGCACTTCAGAAATCCTTATATTCATTACTCTGGAGCTGCAGCACATCAGAGATGTTCCCGTTAATGTCTCCCCACCACGTGCCCGGGACCCTCTGTCCCCCCGTGCTCAGCAGGGACGCAGGGCTCCCCAGTTACCTTCCAGCGAGGCAGGCAGTCGCTCGGCTTCCAGTGGCCTCCCAGCTTGATGGAAGGGTCTTTTGAGAAGAACTGGTGGATATCCTCCATGGTGATTTCGCTCATATTTACATCGATGGGGCCCTCTGCAGAGAAGCAGAGGACGAGGTCAGGAACCCCTGTGGTCCTGGTGCCCGCTCAGGGCAGTGCTCTGCTGCATCCCGGCCCTCTATCCCTAGCACTGAATGCAGGCAGCCTCTTATTTTCCCCTCAAGCACCAACAAAACCGATTACGAAATACTGCTGGCACGACTTGTAACACCTCCATCTCTGTTCAGCCTTTGTGGCCACTGTTGGATGCGGCGGCTCTCCATCAGACCCACACTGGCCAGAGGAACCCTCTGCTCCTCCACACAGGTTTCCAGTAGACAAAAAACCCCACACCTCAGCAGATAGTGGTTTCCCTCTTTTAGGAAAGATTTACCCGCAAAAAGCACAATTTTCCACTGCAATATCGCTTTGGTGGAAGCATTTCTCCCTTGCTGGGGGTCCAGCCTGTTGCCTGCACGATCCCCTGCCCAGCTGTACCCGGTACAGCTCGGGGCTGTGACCGGTGCTTAAGGGAGCCACCCCGCCACCGCTGCCCCTGGAAAAGGGCTGGCCAAGCCTTTTCACCGGCTCCCAGTGCACAATCCCTCTTTTGTTTGTGTTTGCCAAGCGATGGGCTCCTGCTTCAGCAGGGAGACGTGCCTACGACGTAGCAGGGATTAATTTGTGTAAGCACATAACAATGATTTCCCAGGAGGGGACCGGGCTCTGAACAGGGCTCCCATTCATCCCCAGGTGCCCGGCGGGGAAAGGTGCAACACCAGCGAGCCAGGGAATGCCACGATGTGCCCTCCAAAGCCATGGGGAGCAGGAGAGGGGCACGGGGCAACCAGGATGCTACTCACTCATAGAAGGGAGCCTCTCGGGACAGGTGTGGTTGGGGAAGTAGGTAAAGTCTTCAGGAAGAAACGTTGTGGCTTGCAGAAAGGTGTCGTTGTGGTTCAGATCAAGAGGATAATCTGGGGAATAGGGGAAAAAAAAAATAGAGAGAGAAAGAAGTTTACACTTTTTACACTTGAGCTGCAGGTCTTTGTTATTTCCAGCCACCTCCCCTTGCCACTGTGAGCAGACTCCAAAGCCACCCATGGCTGAGGATGTCCCCATGCAGCATAAGCTCTAGACTTACAACCCAGCTGGGTGCTCATCCCCACCCCGGGGCAGGTGGCTGCAGAAGCCCCCGGCTGCCTTTGACAATGCCACACCAAAAAAATCTTCATGTTTTCCGGCCAAGGGAAGAATTTTGAGTGTCACTTTTAGGTATCACAAACAGCTCAAAGCGAAGGAGCACATGGTGCTTAGAAGGAAAAGCTGCTTAGCACCCTGTCCCTGAAGGATGGTGGCACAAGAAGAGGGGATGTGCTCCTGCAGCAGGTTCTTTTCTCACAGGCTCAGAGAGGGAAGTCCCCAGGCAGCTCCAAATGCCAGCAAGGACTGTCAGTGCAGCAGCCTGCGCAGGGAAATCCTGCCTCGAGTCCTCCTCAAAGGATCAATAAGAACTATCGCATTACACGCAGCCTTTCCTCCCGTTTGCATCACGCAAGAGCAGAGGAGCCCCCGTGCCCCAGCAGTCAGGGCACAGCACATCTCTCCAGCCCCACCATTCCCCTGCATCCTTTTACCTCCTGCGCAAAACCCCTCCAGCCTCTTACACCTGTAGATGTTTTAAGGAGGGTTTTACACAACCATGAACTTCTGCTTTCTACAATACAGTCAACAGCTCTGCATAAGACATCTTTAGCCAAGCATGACCTTTATTTTAGGCACTAGAAAAAGTTCCCTGCCTGTAGTAAAGCATCAGCTGCTACAGGAGAATGCTGCCTCTCCACTTTCTCCGAGCATCAGATGCTTAGTCGAGGGTTGGCCTTTTGGTCCCCAGCACCCAGGGAACCAGCCCCAGCTTTACACCCCACAGAGGTCCTGGAAAGTGGCTGTTTAGGGCTGAGGCACCCAGTCCCATCACAGGCAGTCCCTGGACCTACCAGGACGAGGTCTCATCCTTTCCAACTACCTTACCATGCCCGGGCATTCCTGCAGCAGCTGGCTGCAGAAGCATGAAACAGGGCTGACATTCACCATGCTGATTCCAAGCAAGAGCAGCCTGGGGTTCCTCATGAGCACAGTATAAACGAGCTGGTGTTCAGGCACCGAGAGACAAAAAAAAAAAAAAAAAAAAAAAAAAAAANAAAAAGTCTAGCGTTCCCCTGCCACCCCCTGAAAGCTGCCCAAGCAGCTCTGCAAAGCCTTGGACACAAAGGCTGCAAGTGATCCATCAGCAAACAGTTGATTTACAGTAGGTAACCAGATTTTTAAGTTATTTTACTGAATCCAGTGTGAAATTCAGATTTTTTTTTTTAAAGCAGCAGCTATAACCTTTCAAATTAAGCATACATTTACTTTCAAGAACATATCGATAGCAAAATGGTTTTTATCCTGAGAGTAATTTAATAAAACCCAGAATTACAGTGTAGTGAAGTGAACAAATTGGCTAAGATTAAGAGTTAAGAACTGAAGTCATATTTAAGGACAGGGACATTTAAGTAATTGCATAAGCACAGTACATTCTCCATAGCAGAAAGGCTGCATCTAATAACCACGTCATTGATATAGCAAGAAAAAAATAATCTAGTGACAACTTAATCTTTTAAAGCAAAGCAAGGAGGGTTGCTTTTACCTGTAAAGTCAAAATCTTTCATTTAAATCAGTTGGGACAAGTCATTGCCGGCCTGATATTTCAGCTAACTTTATTGTGCTAGTATCTACCATCGCATCATTAATACGGTTTATCCGCTCAAATAAGTAGCACCCAAACTATCTCAGACTCAAGATGGACTTGTAAACAGGGCCTAAGGGCTTTTCAAGTACGATAGATACCATTTTGGATGTTTGATACTTCTCTAAATTTCAGTAACCAAATTCCCATTAAATTCCTATCACCAGAGCATGCTCTCAGTACTTAGTCCAGCTGAAAACACATGGTGAAGCTCAACTCCCCGTTTTTGCACAAAGGGCTGCCTTTTCTGCTTGTGGAAGCACAGAAGGGACCCCTCTCAGCTCACCAAACAGGAAACCTATTATTGCATCTATTAGCAAATGATGAAAAAGTTATAAATTACTTCCTCATTTTAATACAAGAGGGAAAAAAGCTAAGGGGAAAGAATAAATGCAGATGGATGGGGACAAGCATACTGTGCTTGCAGCAGACCACCCTGTGCTCGGTCACCTTGCCATTCAGGGTGGGATATTGCATTTTTAAAGAATCAGCCCAGAAATTAAAGCCCCAGGTCCAGGAAGACAAGCACACAAGGCAGCAGTCTTGTCCCCCCAGCCCCTTGCTGGGACATGTGTGATGTGCGGGAGAGGTTGTGGCTCAGAAAGCATCAGCAGCCTCTTACTTTCCAGTGCTCCCATGCAGCTGGAGTGGGGACAACCAGAGAAGGGCCATAAGGTCTTCTACTGCCCAGACTGGTTTGTGACCTGTACCAGCTCACCCCTGGCAGCAGCATCCCTGTCCCTGCTCCGCATGCCTCTCCTGGGAAGAGGGGAAGGGATGCAGGGATGTGACACCTGCTGCTGCCTGCGGGGTAGGACAGGGGCAGGAGAGCCTGGTAGCTGGTTCCAGCAGCTCTGAGTCATGACAGGGACAGCCAAGGACTTTGCTGGGTCCCTCCCTGGAGCCATAGCAGGGGGGTTTGCTCTCCCAGCTGTCACACTGCCCGCAGTGGCGTGGGGAGGATGCACTAACCAGACAGTGCCACCCACCCAGATCCCACTGAGCTGCCTGAAAACAGAGTCGGGAAGGGAAGATACGGATCCCAGTGTTAATATAATCCTTGTGGCCACAGCGCCACACGCCTTCCAGATGTCACCACCATCCGTCACACGTCTGCTTCGACCTGCCCGCAAGGGAAGGACGCTCAAGGACGGTGCACAGCGCTTGTCTATGTTAAAAACATCCTCATGGCTGGAGCTCTCGGGGCAGGAGGGACATCAGCCCATGCCTGCGGAGCTGGGATGGATATGAGGCCCGGGTGAAGCCAGTTATTTCGGTAGCAGCAGTACCAGTATCACTGACGCTAACATGGTAACCATTTCCCTGTCTGCTGCAGGCAGCAGGAGCACACAGCAGATTTTTGGAGGACTCAGAGCCCCGAGGGCCAGGACCACAGCGGGACAGAGGCTGTCATCACTGCGAGCAGCAGCGGTGGAGGGTCTAACCCTCCTCCCCTCGGGGGATCAGCTACTTCCTCACCTTGCGTTTGCGTTACTTGATGTTTCCAGCCTTAAAAATAGCCGGGGCTGGCAGCCCCTGCCGGCTTTGGCAGGGAGAGGAGATGACCTGGGGTGTCGATCTCTTCTGCAAGTTGATAATTCCCCTCCCGTGCCCATCCCCAGTCACAGTACAGCTGACCTGGCGGCCGCACCACCTGCCCCTCCGTGGGCTGGGCAGCAGGGACACAGCTTGTATTTTTTATTAATAGGGAAATAATCTTGCCTTGTAAAACTATCAGCCCCTGCTGATGAACCCCTGCAGCGGAGGAGCTGAGTTCCTGATGCCAACCATACCGGCGTGACATGTCAGCAGGGAAGGGACACGCTCAGTGTCACACCAGCCCAAAGGCAACACCTCACTCTGGCTTACACACAGCCTTGTGAATTTATACTTTATTGTACCATATTTACACCAAAACTTGTAACCCTGTTGTCAGCTTGGTATCACGGATAATGAAGAGCCTGGGAGCGGGAGCCTGTGACTCCACTCCCTCTACTCTGCCCAAAGTTCAATATATTATTTGTGGCAGATCTCCAGCCAAGTCATCTCAGTTTGTCCTTGCACAGGAAGAGTGAAGCTTATGAGCACAGGCTCCTCCACGTGCACGGAGCCGGGGCTCTGCGCACGTGTACGCCTGGGAAGTTATTTTTTAAATATGAAACCCGATCCTTGCACTGAATTTGAAAGTGTTTACCCTCAGACTGGTTGAAGCTAACAAGTTTGAATTCCTGGAAAGCAAAGAAGTTTTCAGCTCAACATCTCATCATTTCAGACGTTTCAAGATTTTCACCCCATATACAGGTTAGAAGCATTTGAATTTTTAATGTATAAAAAAAATTTAATATAATTTATATATATAGTATACACATATTATATATAGAATTGATGTGTATATTTTTGTGTTATATACAATATACATTTATATATATAAAAAATAAAAAAAGAAGCCAATTAATCAAAGTTCCCACCCTGCATTTACCAGCATAAATTAATTCCTTCAAGCAAGAGTGGTTCAGGTCAACTCGATTTCCAATGGAAATGGAACCTTTGATCAAAATGACAACTATTCAAGAAATACCTGAGTCATTCACGCTGCTATTCCTCTTGGCATAGGCACTGCGGACCACCTGCTCGTACACCTGAGCTCCTATTGTTCGCATGTTTTCACGAATCATGATGCCTTGGGCTTGCATCATGAAGAGGTAGGTGTTCACTGCAAGAAAAAAAAAAAAACAAACAAAAAAAAGGAATATTTCCATGAGCATCAGCTTTTGTAGGAAAGAGAAACAGGAGTCTTTTGGAACCATTCCCAGCCTTCTGCTTGGTTTCAGCTCCCTCCTGCCAGGAGGATCGCCAGTTCGCACGTGCCTTGGTTGCCCGACGGGAGCTGGGAAGGGCAGAGAGTTGGAAAGCGGAGGCGTAAGGCACGTTTGGAAACCCGGCTGGTTAATAAGGGGAACATGCACCCAGCTAGACCTGACAATGCAGACTGTAACGCAGCACCGCAGCTTAAACAACTGTACCTTTTGCTGCCTAAGTAGGAAGGTTTAATTAGGAAATAGCGTTATAACAGGAAAGTAACCTGGTCTAGTGGAATGTGTCCCTGGCACATGGCAGGGGCGTTGTAACTAGATGATCTTTAGGGTCTTTTCCAACCCAAACCATCCTACGATTTAAGCTGCACGCCTGAAGAAGGGCATTTGTTCATAGACTGCAGCATCAAGGGCTGATGCTTGCTTGGCAGAGGTACCTCAACTGGCACCACAAAAAAACATCCCTCCGCCAGCCTCCAAGCCCACTGGCAATCCACAGCAGGCAGCATTTTGCAGCACAAACGCCCTGGGTGCCAGGGTCCAGCCCACCCCCCAGCCAGGTTTCTTCCCCCCCTGCCCCCGGCTCCTTTCCCGCTGCCCCCGTGCCCTGGCACCGCTCGGGCAGAGCTTGGGTTTCAGTTTCAGCTGACACCCGGCGCCGGCAGGGACAGGCCCCAAAGCAAACAGCAGCCAGCACAGCCCTGCGTCACCAGCAGTGCCGGCAGGGACGGCAGGACGGCCACCTGCAGGGACAGCAGGACGGCCACCACGTACGCCACAGCACCCCTCGCCAGCATCGCAGTGCCAGCCACGGCCCCCCTGCAGTGATGGTTTTGGCTGAAGAATGAAGGGGGGGGAATAAATCTTGATTTGAAAATAGGGAGGAGGGGAGATCTAAAAGGCCAATTCTCCGCTAGTAATTAAAAAAAAACAGGTCAAAAGACACTCCAGGAGGGACGAAGAGGGCACCAGGCCAAGGAAACAACAGAGGCCCTGCATGGAGGAGGGCAGTAACTGATGAAATGTCACCACGAAACATCCGTAACAGACAGGTCGTTTCTACAGCAGGCATATCACAAGCCGTAATAGCCTGAAACCGGTGGCTGCCAGTGCCAGGAAGGTACAGTCATCGCTGGAGTCACCAGGAGCGCAGATTAGACAGGGCACCCCGGAGACGGCACAGCTATCAGAGGGCAAGGTCCCCCCAAACACCACCCACCGGTTGGTACCTACGCTGACGCACTGTCCCCGGCCCCTGCCCTGCTCTCCCCTTCCACGCTCACAGACCAAGGCAGCCTCCAGAAACGATTTTCCAGTCCCAACCGTATTTTGTTTTCACACAGCTAAGTAAATATTTGAAAGGGCAACAGAGCCCCATACCATGCCTGGAGCCCCCCCACGCCATGCCCAGGTGCTATCCATGCCCAGCCTGTCTCCAAGCCATTGGGAATCACCAGATTTTCAGCAAGAAGGGGGTCAGTTGCATGAAGTGCTTGGAAACTAAATAGCTTGAAATACAGTTTTAAATACCTATTTCCAGCCCTTCCCTTCCCATACATGTACCCTTCGTGGTGGGGCCAGCGATGGCACGCCATCGGTTACACCAGCAACGGGCAGGGGCTGCCTCAGCCAAAGTTGCACCCAAACCCTCTTTCCTCACCCGCCTCTCGTGGGGCCAGCTCTGCAACCCAGGGTAACCGCCGGGTGGGTTAGTAACAGCTACAAAATAAACGTGTGCTCTGGTGCAATGTCTTGGCAAGATACTCCTGTTGAAATGACAGCAAGAGGCAGCGAGGGCTGCTCCTGCTCAGAAAGACGAGGGGTTCATTCTAACAGATCCCCAGGGGATAAGGCTCGAGGAAAAGCTGGTTGATGCTGCACCGCAGGCCACAAACAAATGTAGCTGAAATTCCCCATGCAAAGCCTCACACCCAGCCCTAAAAGTTCGCACTCGGACTCATCTCCTGCTCGAAGCCCCAGCTTTGCCAGGCAGCTGTCAACCAGGGCATAGGGAAATGCGACTTCCTGGGAGAAAAAAACCAAAAGTTTGCGGAAATGAGCTATTTAGGGGTTAGTGGTGACGAAGCGAGCGATGCAGTCAGGCTGGCATGGCCTTGGGGTCTAGGGCAGGATGCACAGGGCAGCTCCAGCCTGACCTGCCCACGCAGGCCAGGCAGAGGGCAGGTCTCCCAGATGACCACAGCAAGATGTGGAAATTAGGCAACTGCTCCTTCAGCTCACCAGCCCACGTCACAGCTCTGCCTCGGTTGCAAAGGCGACATAGTAAGGGTTGATGCTTGGGGCACACAGCTCCTAAGGACACGTTTATAACATCTGGCCCCAGTGACAGCATCACCCCAAGCTGCGGCCAGGAGCACTGCAGGACTCTACCAGGGGTCAACACCAACCAACGGACCCAGCGACAGGAACAGCATCCTCCCATCCAAGCAAGCACAGCAGAACACAGACTCCTAAGGGAGAGCGGCACCGCACAGCCTCACCTCGGCCATCAGCAAACAGTGAGGGTTACAGACTGCCCAGCTCCCTTTGCAAAAATCCAAAAGGCTAATCAAGAGCCGGGGCACTGCTCCTCTCCTCTCTGCACACAGCAAAGGGTAATGGGAGCCACCCGAGTCGAGATGTTTATCATGAGCAGGATGCTGATAAGGGAAGGGGGGGCAGCAAGCTTGCACCTTCCACACTGCGTGGAGTCTGAGTCGATGGCAAGGCATAACTCGCTGATGCTGAACAAGTAGTTTAGCTTTCTATTTCGTTATGCCATCTACTCACTGGATAAAGCAGAACCAGGTTTGGTGAAGCATGAAAGAACAGGAGAGACGCAAATCAGCATCCAATCCCCGCTTCATTTAAGGAAGAGGGAGGTTTGTCAGGCGCAGTGAAAGCGCCGTTTGTTCCCCGCTCCCTCGGCGGGCAGACGGAGCCGGGGCTCAGCACAGCCACATGACAGGGCTTGCTGGGTCGGACTTGCTCGGAGCGGCAGTGGGAATCCTGAACAGTCTGTCACAGCAGCCACCATCCCAGGGGAGCGCGAGCACAAACAACACCAGCTTTGTTTAAGGCAGCAGTTGCCTTTTCACATATTAACCCCTTTACTCAGAGGATTAAGGAGATACCTGGCCATGGACAAGCTGTGTCCTCAACATGCCACACACCCAACACCAAGAGCCCCCCACGACCATACTGACCCCAGCCCAGGGACCACAGCCCCTTCTCCTGCCCCCAAAACGACCCGCAACCACAACATAAGCTTCACAAACCCCACGCTTATCCAGAACATGCAATTCACTCAACTCAGAAAACTGGAGTTAAAACACATTATTGAAAACATCTCACTCCCCATACCCACACAGTGCTTAAATTAGCCCCATGGGCCTGCCATGCCAGGGCTGGGTCTGGACCAACACTTGGTAATCGCTGTACCGATCTCAAACCTCACTCCTCGGTTTCCTTCGCTTTTGATGAGCAAATTGGCCATGTTTTAAATTTATTAAGCCTGACTCAGCTGACCCTACAGAGCCCAGGGCCCCTGTACCCAAGAGATGGCATTTCCCGGAGCCACCACCAGCGGAGGAAGGAGATGCCGAGCATCCCCGCCACTGCCCTCTGCCCGGGGAGGAACCAGCACACGCACGCTCGGCCTGAACCAGGGTTCAGCCAGAGAACAATTCTCCGTGTTGCAAGATATTGCTAATCTAATCACACAGGATGATCTCAAAAATTACATTGGCCTTCTGCCTTTATTCCATTTGAGCATGCAGCACTTCAGACCACATACATGCAATGATAACAGCCCGGCTACAGCTGCTGAGCAGCGGGACAAGGACAGGAGAGGGATTTTAGCTGCTGTCAGAGGGGGTTGAGATGCCCCTTTTCCTACAAATTTCCAGCAGACCCTCACTACCCACACAGAAAATGAGCAAAATTTAAGAATCCATTTGCTCAAATTACTGCCTTAACATTATTCTTCTTAGTTCATTAAAGGACAAGTCAACCCCACTGGGATTTAAACACGTGGAAACCATGATACCAGACCTACAGTTTGCCACCGGCTGGAGCAGAGGCACGATGCTGCACCCCTCGGGATGCTGCCCCCCAACCTCCCTGCTCACAAGCAACAGGGAGGGTAAGCGCTTGTCCAAGGCAGGGGTGGATGCAACAGCTTCGACCGGGGAGGTAAAGTCCAATTATATAAATGAGCATTGAAGGCTTCCTGTAATCATTTCTCTGTTGGTATTTTCGGAGCACTTCTAATCAAGAAACAGCTGAGTCTCTCATGGAAAATTAATTTTACTGTGACGATATGTACTAGAAGAGGCAGCAGGGCAATTTGCAGCTCGGGAGTTGATTTGGAAAAGGTCTGAGCGTGATCCGCACCAGCTACCGACACAGGAAGGGGATGGACCGGACACAATTTGCTCCTGACCCCAACATGCTTCCGCCACCTGTGGAAAGGATCTTCCTCCAGCATCCCCCAGCACGGGGATGGTGCGGTACCCCATGCCCCTTGCCGGAGAGACAGCCGCTGGGTCAGGAAGAGGGGCCAGGCAGTTCACGGCAGCCCCACACGCCTAGAGCGGTATCAGTGTCCAGCACGGCAGACAGCCTTTCCTGAGGAAGGAGCAGGTCTTCCTCTGCTTTTGAGACTTAGGGCTTTCTTTCACATTCAGCATTTTTCCCGGTTCATTAGTCCATCAGCGCTGCAGAAGCACAGAGGGGCTGTTCGTGAGTTTATCATGGTCTCACTACAATGTGCAGTGTTCTCCGGCCGGCACCCCGGGCTCTGGAGCAGCTGGACCCCATCACAGCAAGGGCGGCCACCACGAGCCCCTGCCCTGCCCTGGGAGCACACATCCCAACCAACAGAGTCATAAATCAGCGTACAACCAGGGAAACTGCCGCTGAACAAACCGCTTTGCCATACGTCCACAGCGCCTGGCAGAGCTTGCAGGACGCCTGCGTGTGGGAGACACAACGGGAGATTCAGAGATGCGACTTTGGAAGTGGGGAAGGTCCCGCAGGCAGCAGGGATGGGTGGTCAGGTCACCCCCAGCACGGGGAGATTCTGCCCACTGCAAACATCTCCCACAGAGCCAGGAGACAGCAAAACCAGCAGAGTCATGTCTACGTTAAGCCTTTTGTTAAGCTCTCCCAGCAGATCCCCAGCATCAACTCAGCTCCATTAGCATTAGCAAATACAAAGGGGTTTAATCAAACTAAGCCTCCAAGGAACAGATAGACAGTTACGATAGTCTTAACTCATAAACAACCTAACTAGGAAATTTAGCAGCGTCCCATCTCTAATACACCGTGAGACCTCTGTCGCTATTGGCCTTTCGGCAGCATCGTGTTTCCCAGACGTACAGAGTGCCAGAACAATTAAATAAGAAGTTCCTATTAGTTTTAGAGAATTTAATATTAATGCCGTCACTGTTACTTAGCCCTTCGCCTATAAATAGCGCAGGAAGGAATAATTTGATACGTTAAGTGGTCTAAGAATTAACAGTGCAGCAGCAGCACTGCGCTGGTAATTGCAAATCACTCGTCCCCAAAACTGGCAAGTTCGCAGCCTGCACGTGCACGAAGCAAGCAGGGAAGATAGGAGACTGCAGTGATGCTCGACCAAAACCTGAATATGGGGAATTTGCATCTGAACTGTCTCAGTGAAAAATGACCCTGGGGAGGTCTCAGCAAGGGAGAAAGAAAATTCAGGTTATTCTTATAGTCCCTAAATTTTTAATGTACACTTTAAAACGGCAGCTTTCAGTTGCAACCCCACAGCTGGCTGAGCTAAGGTGTTTGTGCCACTCACTCTGACGAACAGTGCACTGATTTTAGGATACCCAGCAAGAGGAGCACGATGTGCTCTGCACACGTGGGAAAACTCAGAAGGCCGAGGGAACTCACAGAGCATTTGCAGCACCAAAGCACCTGCGGAAGGAGCCCTGCAGCCCGGCAGCAGCCAGGGCTGTTGGTGGGATCGAGCCCAGGTCACCGGGGCACTGAGCAGCCCAATGCCAGCACGCGCGGTACGCGGCTCCACGCAGGCGATGCTGTGGGTAGGGAAATCAGAGGACACAGTTTACCCCTGCACTGGGCAGGAACGCTGAGGTTGGCTGTAAAATCACACAGGGCTTTGCAAATCCCAAGAGCAGCTCAACTCCTGGGCTCCGCTGTAATTCCCCTCTGAGAGGAAGGGCGTAGCGACATGTGCAGGCTGGAGCATGGAGCATAACAAGCATTTGCCCAAGTTAAATATTACCTTTCCTAGCGAGATTCAGACTCTCCTACTTTAATTGCAACTCAGGAGATGCAATTGCACGTGACTGCATCTCCTGTTTATTTTCCATCCCTCCCTCTTTGTGGCAAGGGGCAGCTCTCCCCACCTATGGCCAGCCTGCCCTCCCCATCTCGCCTCCCTTCGCCGGGGTCAGCGCAAACGCTTCCAAGGAGAAAAAGAGCATCAGCTGCCAGCAGATTTCTCCACACGCAGAGCATAAAAGCACAGCACTGGCTGGGCACTTGTGGGCACCGCACAGTTAAATGCGCAATAAAAGGCTCTTCAGCAGGCGGAGGGAAATGGTTGCTAACCTCTCCGGCTGGCAGCACCCGCAGGGCTGCTGCTGGCTACCAACAGCAAACATTTACAGTTCAGCGTTTGTTCCTTAGGTTCATTGGGAGACAAAGTGTTGGAAATTCCTGCGTCCCGGACACCATCTCGAAGCAGCAGGAATCCTGACGCCTGAGCCCGACACTGACATAGGATAAGGATGAGGAAACAGAGGGAGAGCTTTGGTTTTAAAAAAAAAAAAAAAAAAAAAAAAAAAGAAGAATATGTGACTGCTTCGACAAGCAAGGGAGAGGAAGAACAGGCTTCTCAGATACTCCCCAGCACTGCCCCTAAAGCAGGAGGGCAGGGAAGGACGTGGGCTGCTCGGGACAACCCCTCTTCTCCCAGGTCATGGGAATCATCAGGTCTGCAGGAGAGAAAGGAAATCCTCTGCTGCAGTCAACCCCCCCACCAACCTGGGCATTCTACTCATCAAACAAGCAGCCTTAGGACGTGCAGGAAAAAGGGGACACGTGGGGTGGTACTGCCCAGGAAATGCATTCAATAGGGAGTTTTCATCCGGGCTGTCCTTCACCAGTTGAAGCAATCTAGAAAACAGCCAGACCACAGCAGAGAGTAGAAGACAGGTTGGATCTGGATTTAAAATTTCTATATACATCACACACCATTTAAATAGATTTTGAAATCACCGATTTGTTAGTCTTCCAAATTAGGAGATTAACTATATCCATTGGAGAGTGTAAAATTGTCAAGATAAAAACAACTTAAGAGTCATAGATTTAGTGACTCGGTTCACATGGTACAAACTGCACTGTTTGAAGCTTAAACACCCTGACTTTGATGGAGGAAAAGAGAATGGGACCGTTGTTTAGGATATTCCCCAAAAAAACAGACAAAGACCTGATTTTTCAAGCATGTTTTACAAGTTCAGCGTGGCTGAACAAAAAGGGTTGTCACATGTACAGCCTCATGTTTGCTGCAACTGAGCTGTTCCAAACAGGGGTCCAGGACGTTGTTTCTGGTCAGTGGTTTTCCTCGTACACTAGGCTGGACCATCCCAGTTAACACACATGAAACAATGCGCCCTCCCAGTTGTCATGCTTAAATGCAGGTGCAGAATTTGTGGTTACAGCATCCAGGACCGCATTCGTTATTCGCTCAATTCAGCAAGAACAGCAGGACATCTTCCACTGCCATTTATGGCTAAAAGCATGGTCCAGCTCTTATTTACATCATCTTTGTCTCCGAAAAATGTGAGCGCGGGGAAAGTCATGCTCCCTGCCTAGCTTGCCCATGATGCACACACCCCAGGGGACCTGCTTCTTGCCATCGGAATGGCAAAACCCAAGGCAGAGGTTTCCACCCCTGCGGTGGCCTTGCCTGTGCTGGCTGCTTCATGTCCCCAGCCTGGGCAGGCCACATCGGTGGGGACACTCGCCATGAACCACCCCATGGGATGTGCAAAGCAGGTTGCAGAGTGCAACCCTCTGCCCGTACTAAGGCATTTACCCTGGTAACATCCAAGCATCACGCCACAGGATCACTCCTCCTATCAGCAGGGCAACGTCCACCACCAGAAGCCGTAGGCTCTCACCAGACCTGACATCGGGCGTTTCGGCTCCTCATTGGGGCTAAAGAGCCCAGGCCCAGCGGGAGCCCAGGCTGCAGCACTGCCATCAGTACCTGCTACTGAAAATAAATCATCCTGTAAATGCTTCAGCCCTGAAAGTGTAAAGGCTGCTTTGCAGCAAGCACAATTTGCGCCGTGGAGACTGCACCTAAGGAGAGATGCCTCTAGCAATACTCCAAGACTGTCCCTGTTGCACTTTCTTTTCTACCCGTTGCCAGTTACTGGGAAACGAGCCGTTTGAGCAGCCGAGGAAGGAGCACTGCCACGGCCCCACCTCCAGGCTACACATCAGCCTGGCTCGGCTGCTGGAGAGCCTGTCAGCCCTTCCAACTCCTAAAAAATTCTCCAAGCTGAAATTCTTCAATCACGTGGGATTATTGTTGTCCCAGATTTCAAAAGGCAGCAGCTTGGAGCTCCCTGCCAAGGGTACTTTCACCATACAGTGCCATTAAGACCCACAGCAGCTTGGCCTCCGCACTACGATTACAGAGTTGTTCTTGTCTGCAATAATTAAAGACTGCACTGCAGACAGTGAGTACAGCTGCTGTGTTTTTACAGGATGAAAAAAGCTATCAGAAACTTTGAAGTTCCAGCATACAGGCCATTACCTATGGGATTTTGTAAGAACTCTGATGTCCTAAGATATTTATTAGCTTTGTCAGGAGCTGTGTAGCCTTGGAACACCTAACATTTTTTATATGGTTTTCTTCCACCTGACAAGCAAACTGGTAATACAGCTGCTGTAAATAAATTAACCAATTTCACTATCAGAGTAGGGAATGACTTCATTGGAAATAATCCATCCCTCTATCTATGACCTTATTTAGCACTTACCTAAGAGATTACACATCACATCACAGCCTGTATGATGCCTTCCTGGGTGTCAGCAGAAAAGCGATGGCATGAGAGCCTGTTTGGGATGCCTTAAATAGGGGAAAAAAGGAAAAACCCTACTCTCCATCACCCCACGCCGCAGAAGTCTGCTGCACGCCCCGGGCCCAGACCCCTCCGCGGGGACAGCCGTGCAGGGAGGCACCATGTCCTCTGGCTTCCCCCCAGCATCACCCTCCTCCCCCTCCCTCTACTGACTCGGCCCTCCTGCCCACCCATGGCAAACATTTACCAACAGCGCTGCTGCCCTGGTGCCAGTCACAAGAAAACCCTAAACCTTATCACGGGAAAGGGAGGGGGAATAAAGTGCCCTGGCATCAGAAACCAGATTCACACCGCCCTTTACCACAAGCACCACACTCGCAGAATTGTGCCTAACGCGCTACCATTAAGTTACATATTAATCCTAGATAAGAAGCAAGGCTATTAAGTGAGTGAGCTCAGTAAGGGATAACAGCGTCCGCAGCCCCGAGCTGTAACCAGGGTTCAGAATCCACCACAGGGCAATGGGGACGTTGCCGACTGTGAGGGACGGGAAGCTTGTGTCCCTCAGACTCCCACCCCACCAGATTTTATTGGGTTTATACAAAGAGGGGAAAAACCCAGAGCAAGTTCAGCGATATTGTTCTCCTGTGAGCAGGCTGTGGGGATGGGGTGCTGGGCACCGAGCCGGGCTGCCCACAGCCTCCCAGCAGCGTGGGGCACAGGGTGCCCTGCCTGTCCCATCTGCGTGGTGGCTCTGCAATTGCCTGGGGACTTCCAAGACAAAGTTCTTCCATATCACCCCCCCCTCACAGCCCTGGAGAGGGATGGGCACACGTAGGGCACATCAGGGAACAGCAAACACCCCCTCCCTCCATCCCACTCCCCCCAGAAACACCTTTAAGCTCCTCACACACAGTAGCAGCTGAAGTTTCTTAGAGTTGTGTGTTTACCGAGGGATCTGACCGCTCGCTCATTGATATGAACAACAGGATAGGGCGAAAAAAAACCCAACAAACTAATCAATTCCAGCCTGCCTGCGCCCAGGATTCAAGCTCTGCAAACAAGAGTCAGACATTTGGCTACCCTGGAAAAGATAAACACGCTGGGAACAGGAGGGCAGCGCTCCCCAGCCCCGCATGGGACGTGTGTGTGTGTCCCTGTGCTCAGCTCAGCTGTGCTGCCCCAGCCTGCCCACTTGTCGTGGTGTAACCCCAGCCGGCAGCTAGAACCATGCAGCCACTCACTCACTCCCCCCAGTTTTGGATAGGGGAGAGAATCAGAAGCGTAAAAGTGAGGAAAAACTTGTGGGTTGAGGTAAAGACGGTTTAATAAGTAGAGCAAAAGCCGCACACGCAAGCGTAACGCATGATGCCACATGGTATGGAACAACCCTTTGGTCATTTGGGGTCAGCCATCCCGGCTGTATGTCCTCCCAACTTCCCGTGCACTCCCAGCCTACTCACTGGCGGGGGTGGTACAAGGAGCAGAAAAGGCTTTGACTGCCTAAAAACACCAGTGCACTATCCAAAGTATTTTTCATCCCAAATCCAAAACATAGCACCATACCAGCTGCCAGTAAAAAAGTTAACTCTATCCCAACTGAAATCACACCACCACTGTACAAGCCCCTTGGGATAAGGAGGCAGCATATGGGAAACAAGGAAGGAAATTAATTTCTAACATGCAGGCGCAGTTTGGGTTCAGACACAGCAGCTCTGGGAGCCCATCCATGGGAGGCTGGCAGGTGTGCACAGCACCCAGAGGCTGCTCCAGCCCCCATCGCAGTGTGCGAACAGGACCTGGGTGGGCATGAGCCAGAAAGAGGGAAGCAGCTCGGTGCTTTGCCATCACAGCACAAGGTCGGGTTCTGGGAAAGCCAGGAGCACACTGGCACCCTCCTGGATGAACAGATCCCTGAGCAGAGGCACGGCAAGATGCCAAAGCCCAAGGGGATGCTCAGTGTGCAAACGGCTCTGAAACGCAACCTCTAAAAGCAAACATTGGCCAGATCCTGCACCAAGATGGCGCAAGTCCCTGTGGCATCTCCCTGCCCTAGGCTTTTAGTCTCAGATGCAGAGAGGAAAGGCTTTGTGCTCACCTGAAGCTGTGGTGATCCCAGCATGGGCTTCCCAAGCAACTTCCCATGAAGATGCAGAGCCCAGAGGTGGTGCCAGCCTCTCATTTCTGTCCCCTCTCACATGCAACTCCCATTTAAGAGTATCCTCGGCCTCCGATCCCCACATTGCTAGTGGAAAATTAAAGCTCACAAGTACATCAAGCACGCTATGAGGTCTTGGGAATAGCGTGTTCCCTTTGCATCCTAAAAAAACGCACCAAAACACCACGTATCTCAATGTACATCTCATGAAGACACACTAGAGCACCTCCCCAGCGGTCTTTGGGCCAGGGCAGGCACTGGGCAGCACAGCATTCCCTTGCCAGGCACTGGGAGAGCCTCATGCAGGACAGCTGGAAAACAACGGCAGCTTCATCAGGGACTGAACTGTGCCATGGGGAAGGAGCTGATCGGGGCTGGCATCCCACAGACCCTGCCCACACCAGCCCCTCCAACCCACCGAGCACAGCACCAGCCTGCAGCGATGCAGCTGCCCATCCTCCTCCTCCCAGCCAAGGCACCAGCCCTTCCCTGCACACTGGATAATGAGATTTTAGATTACACCGATTTATCCACTCAGGTTACCCAATTTGTCCAGGTTGTGCTTGCTTCTCCAAGGTATTAGAGCTAAACACGATCATCATCCTCCTCCTCTGCTCCCCTATCCTCCATGTGGCCAAGCCCTTGGCAGCGCTTTGCAGACACAGCCCTACAAATGCCATGATGCTCTTCAGCATCCTGCTATTTGTGGGGTTTTTGACCCACTCCAGAGCCAGCTGTGGATGCAGCGCCCCACATGCAAAGGTAGGGAACAGCAGAGAAGTTCAGTGCAGGTACACACAGGTTGCTCTTCTGCAAGTGCAGCCCTTCCCTGGTCGGAGCAAGTCACTGTGCCGCAGGGGACTGTGGCAGAATCCTCTTCCATCAGTGCTGGATTTTGCCCCTTTTGGAGGCTCGGGAGCAGAGCTGGCAGGGGGGACAGCCCCCACCCCAACTCCGGGAGCCTGCTGCCACCCCAGCATGGAAGCCTTGCGTGGGAACTGCCACCTGCTGGGTTTTGGTACCCATCGAATGCAAGTGACACTGGGAGCCCTGGCCACAACCAGGAACCTCCTGTGCCCTCAGCACACCCCAGGGACCTAGCTCAGCCCAAGGCAGGGGACGGTGGCTGGGGGAGGGCAGCGTCGGGGGAAAGGCTTGGTGTCAGCACCCGCTGCGAGCCCCGCTTTGCTGTCAGCTTTCTGCAGCGCAGCAGCAAACGAGACAATTACTATGTTGACTGGCGTTTTTTCTTTTTTAATTAGGTGAAAGCAGGGTTAACCTAGAGCCCCCTGAAGCTGGCAGCTCCACCCCTCCCAGCACAACTCCTTCCATCTGCTCTTGCCCTACAGCCCTTCCCAACCCGCTGCCCAGAGCAGTGACCCTGGAGCTGCTGAACCGGGCCAGGTACCAGCAGACACCCCGCTGCTGCAGCCTAGAAACTGTAAGACCATTCCATACAAGCCAAGAGATGAGAAAGCCAGCGCTGAGGGGATGATTGCAAGCTAGCAAGCCTGCCGAGGCCTCTGAAACACTAAAGGATGCTTGACCAATCCTTTCCCGTAATTACAACCGCAAGTTAGGTCAGGAGGACGCACAATGGGCTCAGGCTGGAGGAGAACTGAGGCAAACTCATTTGCAGGTTTGATTAGCAATAAATTAAGCAAGGGAACACTTTGCACTCGGCTGTCAAAAAAGAAGCTGGGCCAGCCCTGCACAAGGGCTCAGGCCAGGTCCAGGAAGGACGGGGCAGCCGGGGCAAGGGACACCCACACATGGGGCACAGGGGGAAGGCGGCTTAATTTCTCTCCCGGTATTTACCCTGGGGTTGTTTCCACTGCAGCATGCAGGGAGGAACGAACACGGAGAGGTCTGAGAATCAGAGGGTAGAGAAGTTTGCTCAAAGCGGTTCTGGGGCTTTGCAAAGGGGAAGGAGCGGTGACACTGCAGGGAGCACTGGGACCTGCTGCCGTGTGAGAACTGTGCAGGTTGGTTCACCTCAGAGCAGAAGTCACCAGTATCTGTCCTCCAGCACAGATTCCTCCAGACAATTTGACTGGGGTGTTTTCTGCAGGCAGTGCCGACAGTCACGTTCACGGATCGGGAAAGCCATGAGCTGCGGCTGCCCTCCTTATGTTAAACGTCAGCGAGACAGAAGGTGGTTACTGGAATAAACTTCTCTTTTTAAGAAACAGGAAAGGTGATTTGAATAGCTGGCTTATTTTCAAGAACTTGCTCAGCTAGGTTGGGACAGCTCACCGCACGCAGGCCAAGCAGCGCAGGGCGCACTGGCAGCACGCAACCGTGGGCACCAACACATCTCACAGCAAAAAACCCTAACCTCCCAAGAAAGGGATAGCCATGCACCTCAGATGCATGACCCCGGCACACAGCTCTTCACTGGAAAGTAATTTTAAACCTGTCTCAATATCTGCTAATAGCAACACTTCCTTCCACCCGCCTCGGCACGCAGGCAGAAATACAGCAGGGCTGCCACCACGTCTACCGCCGCCAGGCACCTCCTCGCCCCAGGACAAGCTGCCCGTGCCCAGCCAAGCCCCACGGACAGCAGCTGGACCCTGGGAAAGGGGGAGAGCTACTCTGCTGGGCTCCCACAGCAAAGGCCAGAGCAAGGAGCGAGTGCCTCGGCTAAGAGAGCAGCAAGCAGCATCGTCTGCTTTACTCCTCTGCAAACCAGCACCAGCTCCTCCACAGCCCAAGTCCTGCAGGGTCCCGGGGCAACACTGCTGTGGGATGGGGACAAGAGATGAGACCCCTGTGGGCTCCAACGCTGCTGATGGCCACTGCAGAGGGGTGCAGGGCAACCTGTGAAAGTGCTGGAGAATCTGGTCCCCGCTGCAGAGCCACACGAGCTCATGCAAAAAGTCACAGCTGCTTTTCTAGAAGGTGAAAGCCTGACTTTCAAATGCCAGAGCATCTCCCTTACCTGCCAGCATGTAGCTTTATATATCTGGAAACGTGGTTGCAAACTGAAAGCTAGAAAAGGAAGCCTTTTTCTCCCCCAAATCCTCTGGGATGCTGAATGACTAACAACAATCGCACGCTCCTACCTCCTCATCGCTTCAGACTTTTCCCATCTGGTTTTGCATTTGGTCACTGCTGCGGTCTGAAACCTGCCTCCTGATCTACCTGGCTTCTTCGAAAGCAAGCCCCACCGCACAGAAACACGGCTGAATAATACTCTCGCTCAATAGCTGGTCTCCAGGCCGGCATTTTCAAGGGCTTTGATCCATTTCAAATAAGGCAATAAGCTTAGCCCTTGATTAAATACATAGCATAATCCACCTAAATCTTGTTAGCTGAGAAGCAAGTCGCTCGTCTCACTAGTTGTGGGTGGCGTTGCGTTTCGCTGCCAGGCAAGCGGGGCTGCCCGCAGCGTGAAGGTGCCCCCCAGGGGCATATCCCAGGCAGGCAGAACCACTGGGGCAGCTGGTGACTGCAGCAGAGTGGCACACGCCGCTCGCCGCTGCTGCTCCAGCGAGCCCACACGGATTCAAGGTGCAGAAGTTCATGGGATCCTTCTGCAAAGCGTCCCCCTGTAACCGGCAAAAGCAACGCATGGAAAAAGCTTGCCCCCTCCCTGTTGGAGGGCACAGGGAGGGTGCCTCCAGGCTTGCCCTGCAGCCAGAGCAGTGGGCACCCGACAGCCAGCAGAGAGCTAAAAAAATTCACAGCAAGAGAAGTCCCTGACCCTGAGCGAGGGAGCCAGGCTACAACGCGGAAGGAGGATGCGCTGCAGCTTTGGGGAAATCTCACACCATATCGGTCATGCTTTCCCTTCCTCGGAAGGAATGAATCAGTGGCACAGCATTTGTACAGCCTGAGCAGAAAGGCCCGGGTGCCGAGTGGGAAGCACGCCACGACAAGAGTGACTATCCCCACTGCCTGGCTCTGGGCGAGACGGAGGGCGCAGCCAGGGTCAGCCTCACACAACCCTGCTCCCAAGGGCAGCATCGCCGTCTGGCTGCTGGGGTCAGCTCTCGCCAGCTGTGACAAGGAAAAGCAGCACCACATCCCTCCGGGGTCCCAGACTGCCTCTGCACTGCCCAGCACGGATACACACATGCTAGTGCCATTCCCAACAGTGGGATACCAGGGAAGGAGGCAGTTTGGGAAGTCTGGCAAAAGAAACCCTCCTTCCCTAGGTGAGCCCTGCTTCTCTCCCGCTTGGCTCTGGGATAACTGAATTAATTTACAGACGAGTCTTTCAAAGTGCACAGAGGCAGAACACCAAACGGGGGAAGACTATGAGGATCCTGTTTCCCAGCCCCAAGGATGCTCTTTCCCTGCCTGGGGCTGCATGACCCTGCTCCCCACCAGCGACTCCCCCTGCAGCCGCTTCCACCCAAACAGAAAATCAGGCAGGACAGGAGAGGTCTGCTCCCAAGATTACAGTGTATTTATTATTTTAGTCATTAGAAGACAAATTCCATGAAAAGCACTCTTGCTCCCTATTTCTCTCCAGGTTTCAGACCCAGCAGGTGGGGACCAGCTCCACGGGGAGGTGACCCAACTGATCCCAACGCACAGGCAGGAGCCCTGCAAATCCCTGCTCCATGCTGCATTAGCAGCTCCGAAGCTTCCCGCAGCAGCCAGGCACGTTTCAACAGCCACTGGAAGGATTTTGAGTTAATTTAACCACGTTAACACGTTATGTGGCTTCTGTCATCTCAATTACCTTAAAAAGCCCAAGCACAGATCTCAGGGGGAGTGCAAGGAGGAGGAAAAAAAAAAAAATTGATTTAAGAATCAGTAGGGGGGGGGGCAGGGGGGAAGAAGGTCTTGGGCACAATCCCAAAGCACAGACTCAGGCAGATCAGGAAAAAAGCTTCACAGGATTTCAAAACTAAAAAAATGCAGCCAACAGAGGCAATATCTTCTTTAATCAAATACTAGCCAGGAAGGCTCAGCAGAGCAGATCTCACCAGTCACCAGCTGGCATAGCAAGAATCAGCCTTTTGGCACTGGCATCCTTACCCAGAGCCGGGCAAGGGAAAGGGCTGCTCACAGAGGAGCGGGGATGATAAATGACAGCAGTTGAGCATTGCAGGGGCATTTCACCACTTCAGAGGTTGCTGCTATAACAATCTTCTCTGACTCAGCAGCTGAAAGGGACGCCGGGAAGGAAGCACCATTTAAAAAAAAAAAAAAAAAAAGTCATGCATTATTAATATGGACTCTGGCAGCAAGACATGAGTTGGAAAAACACTGAGGGAGAAAAAAAAAAAATATGACTGCAGAATGAGAGCGAGCTGCATGTGTGGAAGCATTTCACACTCCTGCGGGAGCTGGCTGCGCTCGCAGGGCTGCTGCGGCCGGGGGCCACCCTGCGCCCCTCCGTGGGGTCCCCGGCTCCAAGGGAACCCCGCGTTTGCCGACAGGAACTTAATATCCACCATTTTCTCCCTCAAAGCAGGCTGCTGCAGCCCTAGTGCAGAAAACACCGCACGCCTTGGGCATGGCCCAGACTAGTTTCAAGCTGCGACAGCTCCGGGCTTTCCTGCCATGGAACACAGCCATTTTAGCCTGTTTATTCACACGTGGTCTGTGCATCACTTGCCGATTCCCAGCAGCTTCTCCCCCTGTGCTTCCCACCCCACGCAGCCCCCAGCCCTGCCCCGGCAGAGCCCTGGCCACGCTCCCGGGTATTTTAGGAAGAGCAGCCATTGCACACCGTGCCCAGGGCTCCCGCGCCACAGCCCGCAGCCTCCTGCCAGCGCGCCCACTGACGCAGAGGCCATGCGAGGCAGGAACAGGGCTGAAACGCTTCGCTTTTCCTGACAGATAGGTAAAGGGGAAAAAAAAATAAATTAATATATCAGTTAGCACTTGACTACCTGGCGCACTGCAGTGTTTGCTTTCCTCTTTTATTCCATATGCTTTGTACATTTTTTTTTTTTTTTAGAGGCACTTTATAAACATTAGCATTCACGTAGCCATCTTCACCACTTTCTATCCAAAATCCTTGCTCAAGACACAGCCTCTCCCAGCCCGCTGCTGCAGAGAGACACCACACATTAAGGCATCGCACAGACCTCCACCAGCTCGTCCTCCCCATTGCAGGGTAACCCTCCGATCCCCGCGCAGGAGCCTTTTGGCAGCGTATCAGCATATTGAAAGTTTCAGCGCAGCTTGGTCCCCAGCCTCTCCAAAGCAAAGGAAGTGGCTAATGCAGTGCCAGGGTTCAAGAGGTTTCTTTGATCATTTGTATGGAGCTAGCATTCAAGTAAAACCAATCAATTATTTTGCCATAAAATTCCCCAGATACGCAAACAACCGCTGGCTGAAGCTTGCTTACACCATAGTCCAACCCGCAGCTGCGCAACGGGGTGTTTTGCCGGTATTCGCTTGCTTTCTTTCATTACATGTGCAGTGGCATCCTCCATACGGAAATATTTCCCCAACCTTTACCTTTCAGATTAGAAAGGCACAGGGAGGGAACAGCTTTGTGGGTGCTGTCTCACCCCCAGCAGGCTGGGAGCCCGCAGCCCAAGGGAGCCCGGTACAGCCACGCACCCCCTCACCGGGGTGGGAAAACAGCAGTCTGCTAAGGCAGCAGGCTCCCACAGAGCAGGGAAACTGAGGCACAACCCAGAGAAAAAACACCCCACGGTGCTATTTAAATCCACATCACCTGGAAGCATCCTCTCCCCTGCAGCAAGAGCCGGGGGTATGGGGACAGGGGACCCACCCACTGCACGGGGGGCTGGCCAGTATCCCAACAGCATCTTCAGAGGGGCCCCGGGACGAGATCCGCGCGTGGGGCAGGTCTTCTGGAGGGGTTCGTGCCAGCCTGGGGACACCACACGCAACTGCAGGCTTGCAGAGGGAAGAGCCTGTTGGTTTTGCACCTCAAAACCAAAAACCTAGAAAAATGACGTTTAGGAAGTCACACACAGAAACCTGGCCACACGTTTTCAGCTACAGCCCAGCCCAAGCAAGCGCTAACCCCCCTCGCTTCCCCACGTAGCCAGGAGCGAGGTGGGAGCTCAAACTGAGCTTCTTGCCCCCCTGAAGTATTATTTACACCCCTTGGAAAAAACAAAGTGTCAAATAAGGTGCACTAAAGCTTGTAGCTTTATACAAAATAGCCGCGGTCACACAGAGCACAAGGGATCCCCCAGACCTGCCCACCCCTGGGCACAACAGCTCACTCCTTCACTTCAGGTTTGAGCAAGAAACCCCAAAAATTCCTTTTGCAATGGAAAAAGGGCCCCACCGCCCCACCTGTCATGCTCCACACCATAGCTGTGCCCACGAGGACGTGTCCCAGCAGGACGGGGGTTACACGTGCTGTCCCTCTGCCACCCCTGGGACCCTTCCAAGCAGCAGATGAGGATGGCCCAGAGCGTTTTTCCTGCCGGGCACTGACATCACCCCTCAGCGTTTCGGTCCACCTTTCCTTTCAAAATAGCAGCAGCTCCGGAGTAATGCTAAAAGCCCCGGCGTTTTTAATGCTCTCAATTTCATGTTCTCCAAAAAACACACCCATACACATATCTCAAAAATTTCTGATTTGGGTTTTGTTTTGGTTTTTTTTGCGTTTCAGCAGCACAGTCCACTATACGTTTTCTGCTCCATCTCCCCAAAGCGGACTAATACCCGGTATTTAGAGCAGGTGCTAGGAAACCTTCAAACACACATCAGCCACCCTACCACACCAGCGTCAGGCAAAACCCCGGTCAGAACAACAGTCCAAATGCCAAGGAGAAGGAAAAGCTCATATGAAAATAAACGTTACTAAAATAACGCAGCAAAGGTTTTGTCAGAGTAAACACACATTTTATTGTAACAATGACGCTTTAAAAACAAAGTTGTTCAGGGAAAGACTTTCTCACTCTGTATAGCTGCGTATCAGCTTCTCTTCCAGAGTATTCATCCCTTGGTGCTGCCACGGGGAGCGCAGAGGGCTCTGCAGAGCCTTACCCAACCGACAGCACATCCGCCCCAGCCAGCACCACCACTTGAGGGTCACCACTGTCACCCTTGTGAGGGCCCCCGGAAGTTTCAATAAAATTAAGCATTTAAAGACTCCATGCACTGCCTGGATGTTAAAACCCACCAACAGTAACAGCATTCAAATAGGAACAAGTGCAAACATACAGCTCCACACATTGTTCATCTCCATTCCCTGCAGTGGTCCCTGGGGTGTCCATCGTACCCTGCAGAGCAGATGCTGCCTGAGTTAATGCAATTAATGAGTCCACCTGGAAAAGAGGCAGACAATCAGCTCAGGAAACAAAGCAGCAGTATCAGAGCCCTTATCTCCATCAGAGCTGGCAGCCACCTGAAGTGACCGAGTGCCTGCTGAAGCCCTGGCCTCCGATGGCTTCCCAGTCCCATGAAGATCTGTTCTCCTGGTAGTGTGGGCTGACAGCACGAATGGTTTTGATTTAAGATTTGGTCCTTTACAGATCATTGACGTTTTGAAGCATTTAATTTGCAGGAATGAACTGATACACAGAAGCTTTTGCAACTGCTGATCAGCTTCCACCAGCCAGGCCTTCCAGAGATAGACGGATGAAACATGAACTCTTCGCATACTATCTGCAGTTGCAACACCCACAGAGCCACCAGCAAAGTAACCCAAACCAGACATGCCTGACAGACAACACAGGTGCTTACAGGCAAAGAAAACCTAGTAATTCACCTGCCCTCAAAGAAACCTTGTAATTTGTTAGCCTTGACCAAAAGGTGGTCTCCAACCAATGCTCTGCACCACCAGTGCCTTGGATGCAACAGCACAGGAGCAGCTCTGTGCAAGCAGGGCTGCAGCCGCTCTCCTGCCCGCATGTGCCTTGTAGGAGATCCAGTGCTGGGAGAAAGTGGTGTCACCAAAGGAGATATTTCCCACAGCTGCCACCAGTCTCTTTCCACACGTAGCATGGGAGATCCTGAGCTCAAGTTCTTGTATCAAGGAGTAGTCAAGGATTTCTTACTACCCCCAGTCACTGTCGGATCCGATGACTGCAAAAACTTTCATGAGATACGCTGAGGATCTGGGCTGTTCTTTCCTTCAGTTGCGAAATGCTGCTTGGCAAATCTTTTGGGGAGAGGAGGGTGAAGGAGGGCAGCACTGACGGTATTTCATAGTAACTGCCTTACCCTGCAGAGGGAAGACCTAGAAGATGAAAGCCAGGGCTACAGCAGCACAAACCTCGTTTCATTATTCTGAGCTGCACCTTCACCTTCTGTCCCTGCTCAGGCAGTGCCCAGCCACCGGCAAACCCAAAAGGGCACCTGTGCCCAGCCTCTGCCCGGCTGAGCCAAGGCCACCGTGGCCCAGCAGCGTGTTTCTCAGATGAGCTGGGCATCAGCACCCTGCTGGCATCCCCTACCCCTTCTTGTCAGGACTCTGCACTGCCACCTCCCTTCTGCCTGCCTCTCCACCAGCCGCGGAGTCCATCCCAGCTCCTCCTGCTGACATCCCCACGAGAAGCCCACAGAGGGCAAAAGCAGCAGCTGCCCACTCCCCAGCACGACCTCCCCACTCCCCTCACCCGCCAGCCCCAGGTCTGTGTCCCCACCGTGCCATCCCCCTTCATGGGACCACGGCCACCACTTTTCCTCTGTTCCTCGCCACCAAGGGCAACTCAACAACTTCCCACCATGGTCCCCTCAACCTGGGGCAAGCCGGTGGTAGCAAAATCTTTTGCCATTTGCACCCCTGGAACTTCTCTGTGCTAAGATTTTCCAGGCTGATGCATTAAATAACCAAGCGGGATCAGCCACATTCGGCCATGTAATATCCTTGCAAGGGACCAAGGCAGTGAAGGAGCTGTACAGAAGAACTGTTGGGCTCCACGGCACTGCTCTGCTGACCACCGAAACACAGCATGAAGGAATAGCGTTTCAAAGTGCTCTTGACTATCAAAATCAAGTTCTTGTGCCATAAACGTAATTCAGGGCCAATGCTGCTACTTCGTGCCCTGTATGACCGGTCAGGAGCAATTCCCAATAAGTTTTGAGGAAGTAAAGCCAGAGTGAATTACAGCTCTCTCACATAGGTAACACTCTTTCACCCAGTAATTTAAATTCTCCGCATTATTTTTCTACATCAGATCCAACCAAGTAAGACTCCTGTGCAAACCTAAGTTTTAAAAAATAAAATAAAAAGGCTCCAACATCTGGAGAGATGACTAGGGAAAAGCCAAGAGCAGCTTCCTGAGCACCAGGGAAGGCCCCTCACCACCCTCCTCCCAGCCACGCAGCAACCACCCTCTCCACGAGGACCAAGTCCAAGGTCTGAGACATTCCTACTGTTGCAGAGAGAGTTATCAAGATGAAAAGGCAACTTGCAGCGCAAGCAGCTTGTAAAAGCATTACTGTTTTCATCTGCAGGAAGGAATTCCCTTGGTTTCCCAGGCCCTGTTAAAAAGAGCACAAAACCAGCAAGACAAGACATTTTCAGGGACTGTAGCTCCATGAAGGACCCTTGTTCCAACATCAGGGTCCGGGCATGGACAGGATAACTCTGGCAAGCACATTTCTGGAGAAGCAAGGGGCACGCAGGATGGCTGTCCCAGGAGGGCAAGAACCTCAGTGCCAAGAACAAGCCTTGCAAAAAAAACCTGCCAAGGGGCACACTGGATTCCGGAGCAGGACAAAACGGTTCGCCCCATGCCAAGCTCTGTTTATTCTAAAGACGAGGCCAGTGCGATCGCACGTAATTAAAGCACAGTCTGCCTCGCAGCCCGTTACCCTGCTGCTGCCGTTCCGAGCAAGGCAGTGAGCAGAAGCGACCTCCCCACCCCTACAAGCATCACCTCGTACCTGCTGCCTCGCAGGGCTTCCCTGGCAGGCAGCAGGGACCCAGGCAGATAGAAGAGCATCTCCTGGAGCCTCCAGCCACTGCATCTCCACCAGCCCGGCCGTGCCTCGGCCCCAGCTCACCGCAGAGCAGAACAATCAGCCGCCTCATCCAGTGCACAATGGCCACGATGAGACAGACCCACATAATCACCCCAGCCACAGCAGGGACAAAAGCGAGCAGGCGCCGGGGAACAGCGTAGAATAAAAGGGGAGCCTGCTGTTATTTGTGCCATCACCTGGGTCTCCGGCAATTTACCTTCCAAGGTGGCTTTGGGAGCCCAGGGATGTAAATTGTTAGGGTGGTGTGCAGGGAGGACACACAGATATCGGATGTGAGCTCTGGGAAGGAGGCGGCACTGGCTGTTTACATTGGATCGCTCTGCACAAACTTGAGGCCACAAGAAAATTTCAGTTCCGTAGGAGGAAACCTTGGTGAAGTACAGAAACGAGGAGCGACCCCAGGCATTGTATAAACCAGGGCACAACGCAAACATGAGCCCCAAAAGCTCTGGGCTCCCTGTGGGTACCAAGCGTGGCGATTTGCTGACAGTAAACATGAATTTCTTCCTGCATTTCCGTCTCGAGCAGACCAAGGGCACGCTGGCGTTACCTGGTTTGCAAGGAGCCAAACACAACAGCCGGCTGGGCCACAGGCCAGCACCGGGGCAGGCAACCCGGAGCCCAAGCTAGGCTCCCCTTCCCTGTCCCCAAAGGACACCAGGAGCAGTTTTCCAGCTTTTCCAGACAGCAAGGGAGCCGGCAAGCGTGCCAGCTCCACGCCAATGCGCTGAGACAGCACCCAGAAGTGCAACTGTCCCACTTTTCTCCTGGCACTGCGCACAACTGCTCAAACACAACAAGCCTTGACAATACCAATGAATTTTTTGCCCCCTCAAACGAGGGGATGGAGGACAAGCTCGGCCCAGCTCTGCCCTCCACTGCGGTGACAGCACACCCTGCCATAGAGATGCCCCGATCCTTGCTGCCGTCCCACCATGGGGCCATCTGCCACTGACCCCCATGGGCAGAGGTTTGATGTAGGAGCATCCTGCGGCACCCAGCAGATGAAACCCAGTCTCCAGCTGGTTCAAGCTCACTCACAGCTTCAGGTCCCGTTTATTTGGATTTTTTTTAATTAAGGTACGATCAAGGAATGGATTAATCACTCCTCCCTGCCCATGGTTTAGCTCATGTGCTGCAAGTCCTTCTTCAGCTGCTTCCCCAACACATCCTGCAAGGGACACTTTTAAGGCAGAGGCTTCTTCAGGCCCTTCAGCAGCCAGAAAAAAACAGCCCAGCCCTACCCCACCACAAAAGGTGGCGGCGGGCAGGCCAAAGGCCCCCTGAACACCCTGCTGACAGTATCTCTCCATCACAAACCATGCGGTTGACTTATTAAAATCCCCAGTTCTGCTCATGTCCTATCTCACTCACTTTTCTTCCAAGCTTCTCCTTACCACTCTGACCTCAAAAATAACTGCATCCAAGTGCTGGAAGGATGGGCCTAGCCGCGCTGGGAATACCGGGCTGGGTTTTCATGACAGAACATTTTTGGCTGAAAGAGGGAGAGGAAAAAAAAAAAAAAAAGGAAGCAGATCTTCTGTCACCTGATGGGGAGATGACTCAGAACATCACTGACATCCATGGGCGGGTGGGGACAGGGACCACCTTCACCTCTCTGCCTCTTCTTCAAGCATCGCAGATAGCAGGAACATAGGGCGGGATGTGACCATGTTGTCCAAGGTCCACGTAGGTAAAGACCCCTGGGCAGAGAGCTGGCTTTAAACAGCATATTATACCCTACAGCATCTCCAGCACCTCTAGAATTGGTGACCATGCAGAAGTAGCACAAAATGAGTTAAACAACTCTAAAAAAGGAACAAACCCATCCTTGTAAGAAAAGTTTCCTTTTGAAACTGTACAGCCTTCAGGCCCGGGGAAACCCATCCACAGGCACGCCGTGGCTCTTGGAGATGACATCCCGCATGCCTGCCCTGCAAAGGGTTGTGGGATGCAACTGATAAAACAACTGCTGTCCCCACAGCGGCACGTGAACAGGACCAAGTCAGGCTGTGTTTATAGAGGGAGCAGACAGTGGCTGCGCCACCCGTTAACACCAGTATGAAATTGTCCTCCAACGGATGCAAGAGAACAGCTCAGCAGCTCCAAGGCCAGCCTGCAGACCACCAGCCAGCCCATCAGAACAGCAAAGCCCCGGGCCACCAAGCCATGGAAGAGGATGGTGGAGAGGCCTGGGACGCATGTCCTCACTTGGGCTGTGCCCAGGACACGAGTCCCCATGAGCCAGGCTTCACACACCAACCAACCCCCACTTAGTCCCACGAAAGGCTCCCAGAACCCAGCAGCAGGCTGGGACATCATCTGTAAATAAAAACCCACAGAAGTCACCTTGAAAAGCACACACAGGTCTCCTTTGGATGTCCAAGCTAGGGATGGCATGAGCAATACCAATGACATTTCAAGGAGAAACTCCCATTCACAAGATTTCTTTTGAAAGGATTTTTTAAAATAAAAATTAATTGTTGTCAAAGTTCGGTTGAAGGCCAAACCACGAGCCTTGGCTCCTCGCAGAAATGAGATACACTGCACGAAGACAACAGCTGCTTTCTGCGGCACAAGCTCCCCTGTATCTCACGGGAGACGGGCATGCAGCCCCACTGGCACTAGGTGCTAGCCATTTTGGCACACGGCTATTCCGGTCCCCTATGAAGCACGCTATGAAGAAGACGACAGGGACGAGTACGCTCTCCTTCTAAAATACACACTTATCTTCCCACTTGACAAAAACAGTAGGATTTCCACCAGAGAGTGAGTTTAGACCACAAACGCTTGGACAAGACTTCTTCAAAACAAACTCCCCGGCAGGCGGGCGGCTCGCTGCCCCCC
>VYZM01019758.1:91947-111608 GCA_013398915.1 Dromas ardeola | reverse complement strand
CGGGGCGGGGCGCCGCGGGGACCGGCTGCAAACTCCCGCCGCCGCCGGCGGTGCTGCCGCTGCGGCACCCGGGGGTCCTCGGCAGGGACCGCCCCACATCGCCCGCCCCGCTCCCGGGGCCGCCGGCTGCGGTACTGCGGCACCGCTGAGGTGGTCTGGAGCACCCGGACATGGGCCTGGGACACTGGGCAGTGGCTCCGGGACAGCGGGCAGTGGCCCCGGGACACCTGGCCATGGACCAGGGGTGCCACTGGTTGGCCTGGGGCACCACCGATGGCCCCAGGGACACCCGGACATGGACCAGGGGCACCACTGGTGGACCTGGGATATGGGGCAATGGCCCCAGGACACCCAGCCATTGACCTGTGACATCCATCAATGGCCTTGTGACACTCGGCCATGGCCCCAGGACACTCAGCCATGGCATCAGTACACCCAGCAGTGGCCTCAGGACACCTGGCCATGGATCTGGGGCACCACTGGTGGCCTTCAGACACGAGGCAATGGCCTCAGGACACCCAGCAATGATGGTCCTGAGACACCCAGGAATGGTCCTGGGACACCCAGCAATGACATTAGGGCACACAGCCATGGTCCTGGCGTACCACTGATGGTCCTGGGACACCCAGCAATAGTCCAGGACACTCAGCAATGGCTCAGGGCACCCAGCAATGGTTCAGGGACACTCAATGGTCCAGGGGCACCCAGCCATGGTCCTGGGACACTCAGCCATGGCCCAGGGTACCCACCAATGTCTCAGGGCATCCAGCCATGTTCCTGGGACGCTTGGTAATGAACCTGGGACACCTAGCACCAGGAGACCAAGGGCTGACCCCCACAGCCCCTGGCCCACCAGGCAGCAGGGGTCTGTTTGGACAAGCGCTGGGTGCCCCCCAGACACTGCGTGGGAGGAGGCGCAGCCTGAGAGGAGGTGATGGGCACAGACGGGTGGAAGTGGAGAGGGGGCGAAGTCATCACGGTCAATGCAATAATCAGCACTAGCAGCAATCAGCAGCCTGGTCGGTTAAAGAGTAATTAAGTAGCTTTGCACATGTTTGTGGGCAGTTCCTCTGTTGTGTGTAGGAGGAGTTGGAAGGAGATATGGAGATGCCTGAAAATGAAAAAATGGGAGAGAAGAAACGCCATCCCCATCAGGGGAGCCAGGAGAAGTAACTGCAGAGCAGATGGGGCCTAATCCAGCCCATAGAGCTGTGTTTTTTGCCTCATTTATGATTGCAGGATCTGTGGAAGTCAGACTTTGTTCGGGCGAGGCTGGAGGGAGAGGTAATTCCTTATTTCACCAACAGATAGAGCGAAAAACCGAGCCCAGGCTCCAGGCCCAGGGAGGGAAGGAGAGCTGTGGACCAGGCACATAGGCAGGGGCTGGCTGCCTCCACCCAGGGTGGGCAGCGCAGGCAGCGGCACCTCCAGGAACCATGGAATGGGAGATGGGGACAGACGCTCTGCCAGGACATGCCCGGTGTGTCCCCGACTGCCTCCACACCCTGGGGGTGAGCCTCTCCCCAGCAGGGATCAAGGCATTGCTCAACCCAAACTTCTGACTGCCCAGCCCAACGGCAACTGCCTGGCTGCGGGGTGGCCAGCGCTGGCCCCACGTCAGCCCAGGGCTAGACACTAGGATAAAGGGTTCTCCTGGTACAACTGTGTATAACATTAATCTGGGCACGGATTAGCCCCTCTTCCAGTCTGGATGCAGTAAGGGCAAATAAAGAAAACAGTTCCCACATTAGACAAATGGGAGAGAAATACAGTCCTGCTAGATGCATATATTCCCAGAGTAGGGAGGAGATAAAAATGAAGGTAAAGTAAAAAAGAGCAGGGATTAGTAAAAAAGTGGAAATCTCTCTTTAAAAGGTAAGGCATTCACTTTCTTAATGTGCCAAGGCGCAGAAGGATCTCGAGGACAGGGGATCCTCAAGAGCCAGGAGGCTGAGGAAAGCAGGGATTTCCCCGGAGAGGCTGCATGAGCTGTGTTAACTTAAGGAACGAGGAAACTGGTACTCCTTCTTGTGTTCCAGGATTGCCACCAAGATTGCCACTCCACCACCACCTTAACTGACATAAATTAAATCCTGAGCCCTATTGATTTCTAAGAGCCCACAATACTCCAGCAGAACTGCATGGCCAAGCGGTGGCGAGATTTGCTGTTCGCAAAATAGCTTTTATCCACCTCCTAAAAGAATGCCCTGGGCAAGGAAACCCAAGAAGATTTCTCAGTTGGTTTATGATTCGTTTGATGCAGACATGGTCAAAGGCGAGACATCGTCGCAACCAATAATATAACCTTTTGAACATATTTAATTAGCAATGACATTGCTGGAGGAGCCACCCAGAAACTCGCTCCCAGGCCCAGGCTGCCGCAATGGGGACTGTCACGGAGCAGTGAAGTCAGGGAAGCCTTGGAGCCACAGCAGGGCATGCCTGCCCCGCTGCCCTGGCTCTGACTCACCTCCCCTCTCCTTTGCTCCCAGCGCTCAGCTCAGCCCCAGTAAACCCATTTCACTTTCCCTCCCACTTTTTTTTTTTGCTCACTCTCTCTTTGCCTCTTCTCCCTGCCCTGCCACTCCGCGGCATCCCAGCTAACGGATTAGAAACCCCCAGCAACTGGGGTTGGAACAAGATGATCTTTAAGGTCCCTTCCAACCCACCTCATTCTACGATTCTATGAAACATCAGCCAAAGATGTTCTCCCTCACTTCGCCCTCTTCCAATAAAAAAAAACAAGAGAGGAAGAGGGGCTTAAAAGTCTTGGATCATTCCACAGGGCCCGGTTAGGACTTTGGGGTGGGAGCACTTCCAAGCAGCGCTGGTGCAGGGAGCGCATGGGTGGCTCGTGCCTGGCTCTGCCCCACCACCTTCCTCCACGGGCCGTGCTCCAGCCTGCACCAGCTACTCCAGCCCTCCCAGCCTGGGGCAGATAAGAAAAGTCCCGCTTTCTGCAGAGTTTAACCTACCGATGGTGCCTTAGACACTTTAAGGAGGGCTTGTCTGAGCAGCTCTGCTGGCAGCCTGAAGGGGAAGGTAAGGTCTGTTGGTGCATGGCCACAAGCAGGAATGGAGGGACAGGTCCTGCCAGTGCACCTACACCGACAAGAAGACGTAGCTGCACCCTTAGAGCATGTCTCCACATAAAAGGCATTCTGCATCACTGCAGGGAGAGCTCTGTTTTGATGGCTCGGGGGTGCCCCGGTGCGACTGCGGTGCTCGGAGGGAGGGTATGGACACTATTGCACCACGCACAGTCTGGAGAGGTCGGAGCTGCATATTCACAGTGACACTGACACAGTTGCTCAAGTGCTGTGTGTGGGAGACCAACCTGGCAGCCACCATTGCTCACTCCTGATGAATGCTGGCACGGCCAGGCTGGGCAGACGTCTGCCAGGCCAGATGCTGCACCCAGACACGAAAGCGCTGGAGCCGCCGTGGGAGAGGGCAGCCAGGAGCTGCCTCGCACCCTGCAAGGAGCAAACCCACCTGCCCAAGAAGTGCCCCGAGGTCTCGGACCTTGGACAGGCAGTGCCAGGCGCCCGAGGGCCAGGGGGGAGCAGGCAGGGCTGGGTTAGCAGCAGAGCCTTACGCAGGAGCTGACCCCAGAGCAGGCAGCCAGGTTGGGCTGCTGTGGGGAACAGAATCCTCAGTTTGGGGGTTTGAAAAGATCATTAAAGGGCTGCTCCACTCTGAGTGCGCATCTCTTATTGTCAATTTACGCAGAGGCTCAATGCGGACTGTCTAATCTGAAAGGATAATCTTCTGCCACTTCGGTGAAGGACAGATTGTAGCAAGGATGTCGCATCCCTCGCTAGCATTTTGCAGTCTTTGTCACGGTCTCTGGAGCTTCTGGCACCTTCAGCCCCAATGGTAGAGACTTTCCAGAATAGACTCCATCCTGTGATTAGGAAAATGCCTCCATGTATAAAGGTGAGGACAGTCAGCATCGCACCGTGTCAGCCCTCCAGCTGCTCGGCAATGCTGTCTGCTTTGGATCTTCCCTGGAGTTTCTGCTGCCAGATGGTTTGTGAGCGAAGTGGGAACCTGAGCTGTGTCACTCAGAGAGAGACAAAGACTTGGGGTGGACTGGATGCTGACCGGCTCTCAGCTTTGTGAAAGCAGTATGCTCCCTCTATGTTTTACTAAAAGTCTCTTTGCAATGTGGGGCTTGCTCCGGCTCTATTTAAAGCCAACACAGCGTCATCACCAGCTTTGAGCAGGACACAAAGGATGCATGCACAGTAGGAATGTAAATATTTTCTACACGTACACCCACAGACCCAGCGTATGCAATAAATACTCACTCAGCATATCGTTTGCTGTGTGCCAGATCATAGACATAATTATTGATGCAGCAGGTTTTCAGAAAGACACAACAGGGTGTGTACTTAATTTGGCAATAAGAGCACACCTAAGTGGCCCTGGCATTTTTGGATGGGTATTAGACCACTGCCACCCACGGGCGCTGCTATTTTATCTCACATCGATGCATCAGCAGTAACAGAAAGGAAACCAAAGGGAGGTACTTGTTTATTAAGATGGGAAAACTCCACCAAACGCTGCAAAGTGCTCCTTGCAAGCAGGATTGCTGTAGACCAGTTCTCAGATTATGCCACCCACTACACTTTCTAACAAGGCTATTAGGGCTCTGATCTTAATAGCACCCGTACACGTGCCTAACCACAGGGATGGCTCATTCTACCACAGTCAACAGATGTGTCATAGCTCCCAAAAGGAGGCAATATCGACAGAAATTATTTTGCAGAGCTCCATGTTCTCTTGGAAGGTGGCTGTCATCAGAAAAATAGGCTAAAATAATAAGCTTGTCACGGCACTTAGCAGAGATTCAATTGATTTCGTTGCCTCTGTTTGCATCAGCCCACCTCTGAAGGCTGATGATCTATCCCAGTCAAAGTGGACCTGCGCAAAGACTCATAAATGCCTTTGAGACCTAAATATTTTGTTGAGGAATACATCAAGCTGTACTTTCCAAAATTTCCCCAGAAAGGAACTTCAGCAGACAAGAAATAAAACTGTTGTGTAATTTAGTGCAAGTAATTTATCCAGATTTTAAAATGTCACTTCACAAAGTTCCTCTCAAAAAGCTATGACGATGGCTGGGCTAAAATACTGCCAAACAGCCCAAACTGTCTGAGAGTCAGAAAATAAAGAGGCCATTTTCAGCACACCAGGAGGTCAAGGTGGGGATGCCAGGGAATTCTCCATTGGGGCCAGCCTTGTTTTTGGATGGTGTGGAAGAGTGCTGCTCTTCCCTGGTCTGCGAGGTCTGCAAGGACATTGGGCAAAACCAGATGAAAGGGCAGTGCAGGCAGAGGTGAAACCCTGCCTAACTCCTGCCAGGTAACAGGGATGGAAAAGAAACATCCTGACTATTCAGACACACAGCTGGATTTCAAACCCAACAATGGAGGCAAGAAAGTGGGATGAAATTCTGCCTCTATCGAAGCCACCTGTAAAAAAGACTTCAGGGCTTCACACCGTGTAGAAATGTGACTGCCTTCCAGAAATCTGGGGACGAGGGCAACCAGGAACAAAAGAACATTTCAGAGGAAATTGCTTTCTATTAACTCATAATTACATAATGCAAAATTAACTCACAAAGGCCAACAGCTTAATTGGATTCCCAAGCAGGGAAGACGGTTGCGTGGTGAATAAGAACTTTCCACAGCTACATTAAATATGGTGTTTCAAATACAGAATATAAATTCTTCTGGTGTGCAGCAAAAAATGCCCACTACCATCAATAACTAGGGGGGGGGGCTTTAACCATTTCACTCAATTGCTCACCAGTGCCAAACTACCAAGTGACTCAATGAAATGGCTCTATTCTGGATGTCTCCTTGGACTTCCAGTCACACGGCTGAATCCTAATTAATTCTGTGAATATATGTGGATATTTTGCTGGAGTAAAGTATAAAAGCTTCCAGACATCTTAACCTTCTTCCCAGCTTGGATTTTGATTAACTGGAATAAATATTTAATTAGAAAGGCAAAGAGCTGAACCTCTTGACCACCCAGGCATTGCCTCTGTAGTCATTGCCCTTTGATGTACAAGGAAAGGGCTTGTAGGACTTTCGTAAAACATGTGCAGCCTTTCATTTCTCTTAAAATCGTAGCAAGGTTGGGCTCTGTTTTGTGGTTTGTCACTCAGAAGCAGCTCAGTGAACATTGCACAAAGTGACTCCTGCTATCTTGAGTGGGGGGAGGCTTGCTTTGCCCTCCACAGCCAACAGGAGCCTGGGCATCTGTTTTTCAGGTCCCCATGTCACTCACGTCCCCATGAAAACCATAGGGCTGGAAAGCTGGCCCTGCTGTCCCACACTTGCCTGCATGCTGCCAGCTCCACAGCAATCCCCACTGCCTGGCTAAATGTTTGCTGTGACGAGCTGTAACGGAGCTGCGGGAAGAGCTCCTGGTCATGGCCACCACGCAGCTCCATGGGAGCTGCCAGTGGCGGTGTGGTGGGTACCAGGCAGGACCATACTCTGGGTCTTCTCCTCCTGTGTAGAGCACCCATGTGGTGCTGATACGAGCCGGGTAACATTGGCACACTGCGTGCGGGGCTGCACATCAGTGATGGCAACGGGTAAGAGCGGCACCCGCTTCGGCCATGCTCCCTTTCCCCTCACCGTAACCTGCAATTAGACGGAGCACTCGAATACCTGCTTCAAAGTCACTGACTTCAGCAGGGCTTAGGCTTGTGCTGAATCAAGGCTTAGGAAGCAGCTCAGCCCATGAGAGCGATCGGCTAGAACCATCAACATCACCCTTTTGGGTTCCCTCTCCTCTAAGCTTAATTACCGCCTGCTTTTGGCACTGGTACCGTTTGTGTCATATGCTTTTATTTTTCCCCAAAGGACCATTTGCACCTTTACTATATTTATTTTATTCTGAGGAAATCCTAATGATTTCCTTTCATGCTTGATTTTGTTCCGCTTGCAGTGGGACTCCTGCTTTCGCTCTATAAATATCTGACTCCAAAGTCTTTGCAGGAGCGAGAATGCCTGAGAGCAGAAAAGGTGAAGTCAAGCTGAAGAGACCTTTACCAGCTCTAAAAACAGCTGCTGCTCTTGCTGCTGCAACTGATTTATACCTCATCTGGAGAACAACAGTTCAGAGCCCAGAATCGTTGCCTCCAATGATTTATTTGGCTGTGCTGGAGTTTGGCGACATGCTGTACAATGTTTTTTGCATGGAAGTGTCACTCTGAGGGAGGTTTAATTGCTTTCAACGTGGATGGTGATAAGAACGCCTTGGAAAAGCTATTTGCATACATTTTCTTGAACACCAAATGTGTAATTTCCTCCGTGCTCAGGCGGTCTGAGGCTGCTTCCCTTCATTACTCAGCTTCGCCGGGTGCCTCTGAAAAATTAACAACCAGAAATTCCCCAGCATGGAGCAGAAAGCAAAACTCAGGGCCAGTTGGTTTGGATGTAGGATTATTCGTAACAGATAAAACAGCAAGACTTTAAATATGGGGTTTCAGACTATAAACACAGACCACCCCAGGCCCCCAGCGCTCCCCACTCTGCAGCAAAGTCCAGGGTGAAGCAAGGGCAAGGGCTCGGCACTGCCTGTTCCTGGGGCATTGGCTTGACTTGCTGAGAAGAAGAAAGTAAATGAGTGATTTCAACAGTCCGGGCCAGTGTCAAAGAGCCGAGCTGCCACCAAGGGCAGGGCACACACCTGCTTGTCATAGCACCCGCATGACTGCTCACATACTGCCTGCTCAGACTCTGGAAAACGCTCGCCAGAGCCACCCCTCTGATGACCTTCATGCAAGGCCAGGAGGTGCCACGCACAAATCCCTTGACCTTCTTTCTTCACGGAATTCAAGGGCAAAGTATCTCCCCAGTGGCCTCGGAGGCTTACATAGCATCAGTCACGACAATCCAGTCTAAATAGATCTTTACTCCACCACGTATCTCACTCTACAGGGCAGTTCATTTTTGTAATTACTTAATGCTTTGAAGCATCAGCTGTTGACATAAGCAGGACCCTGCCTATAGGAGTGAAATAGGTATTGATTTAATGTCCTTAGCGCAAGGGATCCTAAGGCACCTGGAAGCGACTTATTTCGGAACCGCAGCCATCCCTTTAGGCAAGCTTGCTGCCTGCCTGCATTTCCCCAGATACACGCTCTTTTTCAGCCTAGATGTTTTACCTGGGGAGAAGAGAGGAGTTATTTACAGCAGCCCGGGATTTGCAGGCTGGTTGGCAGCGCCGTACGGCAGCCCCAGTTGTGCTGCCACACACAGCAAAAATCAGGAAGAAAAAGTACAGCGTTTTTCTATCTGTCACACAGTGAATGCGCTGCAAGACCAACACCTTCTGGAAGCATCAGATTTGTTGTGGAGGTGCTGGGCAGCTGGATGTGTGTGATGGATCAGCACCTTTCAAGCGCAACGGATTTGCTGAGCGTGTACAAACCATCTGCCCAGGAAAGCCATAAAGACAGGCCCTGGTCCACCCCACAGGATGGCAGCAGTCCTGTTCGCCCACAGGCGACAGCAGTCATGTCAGGGTGGGCCCTTAAAGAGGCAGAGCATCTTCTGATGGATACCACGTTTGTGGTGTTACAAGGTTGTTTGTGCCATCCTGGATACTGCAACATGGCACCATTTGTGCTGACAGCCAAATTTGGGGTTGGGTTGGTTTTGCACATGTGGCTCTGTGTGTGCTGTGTATCCATCTGAACAAGAGGAACGAGGGCTGCGATCCACAATCAGGCTGAGCCTGCTCTGGTGTTTCTTTCAGGGAACTCAAGATCTCAGCCCAAGCCCACACCAGGTTCTGCAGCTGAGAGAGCAGAATGCCCCGGGAACGCAGGGCAGGGCAGGAATGGCAGAGCATCACCAGCTAGCACAGAAACGGTGGAAACTGTAGCAAAGCAGAATACAGTCACCTAAACTGGAATTTAATCAAGGCACCTGGGCTCATATTTGCTTGTTAGGAACAACCTGAGTGGCAACATGACATAACTGCAGCCAGAAATATTCCCATTAAAAATCAGGCTGAAGTTTGTAAGAGCAAAAGTGGAAGTGATAGTTTCTTTATTTCTTGCTGTCACCTACTTAAAGCAGTGTAATTCTGGAAATTATGTGTCATCCACACATCCTGCCTTCCTGAAACACAAGCTATGAGGTTCACGACAGGGTTTGACAGACGATACTATGTGGCTTGTGACACAGAGGTGGCCAGCCTAGATGACCTAATGGTTCTGCTGGCCCCAGCTGCTTTGTGTCCCCAAACAATCACCACCTCATGATTCACAGGGGAGAGAGGTACTCCCTGCATTACCAGCGTGATGGCCGGTTTCAGGCCGGGTTCGAAGAGTTTCTCATCTTATGCAACCTCCATTGGCTATTCACAACAGCTGACTGCAGCTAGCAGGCGAGTTTGCTAAGAATGGTGCCTAGTTACAACAACAAACCTTTGCCATAGGCATATTTTTTTCAGATAAACCAACAAAAAAAATTTACAGTGTGCAGTTCATTGTACACGACCTGGAATTAAGCTGTTTAGTTTGTAAAGGTACTTTAAACTAAACAAACAGCTTTTTTGTTAATGTTTTCACTAGCGCTGCAGATTTCTAGGTTTAGAATAGCATCAATCACTTTGAGGCAGCACTGCTTTGCTGGGACGGCAGGGAGGGATTTACACATCCCAGATGAAACTCTGAGACCACGTAACCATTTTTCTGGCAGTGTCCCTGAAATTAATTGGAGTAAGTATCAGCCGAAGGCCTGATTCTCAGGCTTTCCCTTGGCTTTCAGAGCAGGGGGAGCTTCATCTCACCCCATGGCCGGGGAGCGACATGGGCAGCAGCACTACGGCAATGGGCAAGGCACCCACTTTAATCCCTGTGCCACGGCTGGATGGATGCGGCAGAGAGAAGGAGTGGCTGGATCTCTCAGAAGAGTCATTCCAGGGGTGAAAGGAGGCTGCCAGAGCTGATCTCTTCTTGGAAAGAAGGGAGGATCCAAGGAGAATGACCTTGCCAAGGAAATAAATAATTCCCTCGCCCTCAGCTCTTGGTCTTTTTTTCACCAGGCTCTCTCCTCCTCCAGCACTGCCAGACTGGGCCTGGCTGGGGCGGAATGGGGTTTCTTCAGAAGCGCTGCTCGGGTGCTGTGTTTTGGATTTGTGACTAAACCACTGTTGATAACATCCCACTGTTTTACCTACGGCTGAGCAGGACTGGCACAGCGTCAAGGCCTTTTCTTTCTCCCACTCTGCCCCCGCAGCGAGGAGGCTGGGGGGGACACACAGCTGGGAGAGCTGACCCCCAGTGAGCAAAGGGATATTCCATGCCATAGGACATCATGTTCAGCAATAAAAGCTCAGGGACAGGAGGAGGAAGGGGAGATGTTCAAGGTTATAACATTTGTCTTCCCAAGTAACCCCTATGCACTTCCCTAGGAACAGCCAAACACCTGCCTCCCGATGGGAAGCAGTGAATTAATTCCTTATTTTGCTTTGCTTGCTCATGCAGCTATGCTTCACTTATTAAACAGTCTTTATCTCAACGCACTAGTTTTTTCCTCACTTTTGTCCTTCCGATTTTCTCCCCCATCCCACTGGAGGGTAGCAAGCAACTGGGTGGATGCTTACCAACCCGCCACGGCTCGACAGGTTTCCTTCCATTCATCCTTTCTGTTTCTTTTGTTATATATCCCCTCTTTCCTCTTTGAGATAGTTACTGCTCTTACCAGTGTTAAATCTTTGTTATTGTTGCTGTTTCACTTTACCTCTCTTAAATCTGTACTTCTCCTCTTATCTCTGCTGCAGGCTGCGGGAGCAATGTTGCTCTATCCCAGCCAAGACAGACAGAGGGCCATGGGAAGGGATGCCCCCCTCTATGATATGGAGCTGCCTGTTGTGTGTCAGCAGTGATTTGTGGAGTAGGTGTGAACAGGAGCTGTGTTTTATCAACAAAGCAATTGCTGTCCTGATGAGGGATTACAGAGATAACAGAAGCAGTAGAACATTCTTCTAGGGAGACACTTCAGAGGAATGCCCATAAAAACCACCACCAGCTGCCTCTGATGGAAAAGGGACCTGAGAGAAAGTGTGGCCTACGAGTCAGCAGGAGTCAGCACATTCAGATTATTATTTTTCTCTCTGCTATCACTTTGCTGGATACTGAGCTGGACACCTGCATCATTTCACCTGTGAAACTTCTCTCTCCCAGCAGAGGCACCATGGGCAGGGTAATGGAGCCTACCAAAAAATCTAGGTCCTACTGCTTGGATTCCCAACAGTCTGCTAAATAGCACTGGGCAGAGATCTCTGTCCTTCTGGCAGCATCAGGGCTACCGACCAGAAGTAGGCTGGAGGCTGGGAAGACCCAGCTGGTGGGCAATCAGTGTGCACATTGTCATTAAATCACACTGTGGAGTGACAACCCGAGGTGCCTCCCTGTGTCCCAGCTGCCTGTGCCGTCCCATTACTGGCAAAGGGCAGAGAAGACTGGCATCCTTCTTGGAAGGGCCCGCGTTGCCTCCTGCAAGGGCTGGCAGGTTTCGGAGGCAGCTCGAGAGCAGGCTGCTCGTAGGAGCATGAGGCAACAAGTCCTGGGAGTGCCCAGCAGCTCCAGGCTACTGCCTTGAGTGAGAAATGCAGTTGTTTGTACAGTTGTTCTCTCTTCCCATCGCCATTTGTTTGTAGACATGTCACAGCAAATGCTTCTCAACAGTACAACGGATACGTGGGCTCATTTGGGGCTGGTACCAGCAACTGTAATCCCGCTAACAAAAAGCTCTGTTTATCAGAGTTGTCACAAAGATTTGTTAATTCCCACTGACAGAAGGGCTTTCAGGGTATTCCGTAATAAGGAAGGAGGAATAACTTTTAATTTATATGCCAACAAGAATGTAATCCAGAGAATACCTAAACACTGCCCTCAACAAAATGGTATTCAGCATTAAAAACAACCGCCTGCGGCAGGGCAGGCAGTGAAGGACTGCTGTGGGAAGGAGGAAAGCAGGGGACAAGCAAGGCCAAGCTTCCTGCAGCTGGTATTCAGGTTTCACCTCCCAGATGATGAATGGCTTCTGTCCGGGAAGCAGCTGCTGTCTGGCCACCAAGGGCGAAGGCAGACACAACAGTCATGGTCCCCCCCAGCACATGGACCCACATGCAAGGAAGCTGGTGGCAGCCAGGTCCAGAACAGAAAAGGAGGCGTCTCTGCTCACAGCCCAATGCAAACAGGGGACTGGCTGCCAGAGGAAGACACAGATACTATAAGTTTCCACGATTTCAATACGCTGAAGAATAGCTGGAGAGGTTATCAGGAGCAGGACTGCATCTGCTTGCGCTGTTCTTTGTCTCTCAAGATGTCTGCTTATGGCCTCTGCTGGCTTTCTGTAGACGAAGGGGGGCGTTTTGTTTTTTTAAATTCTAATTATAGCCTGACCATAATTGATTTTTCCATTCTTGGTTATTTTGTTCGTTTTTCTTAATTTACAAATGATGATTTCTACCGCTGGCATTTTCTTTCCCTGTCATCCCCTCTACACGCACACGCATACAAAGTGCTGTCAAATTCTGGGATGGATACACGTGCACCAAATATACAGACACACTCCAGAAATCACACTTGCAGCAGGGTGCGGGAGGCTTGAACTTGCAATGCTTGTTTGAAATTAAGCATCAAACAGCCCTTTAAAGAAGAAACTAGATTGACTTGGGGAAGACATTCAGGAAGAAATGGCAAAGGGCAGTACTTTATCATCACTGCCTTCTCTCGCCTCAATTTCTGAATGTGCAGAAGCATTCAAAGGCCACTGCTGGAAAGAAGACCCAGGGCCTGCAGGACCTGCCAGCCTGATGCAGTGCGGCTGCATCCCTGGGCCCGGCAGAAGACACGACCACGGAGCTGCATCATGCTGTGTTCCAGCTCGTGGTGCAATCAGCCCATGTGGCTGGTGGCCTGCGGTGGCCAGAAAAGTCAGATAAGTAAGTGGTGTTAGTGAGAGCTGTCTGTGCCGGTAAACAAACAGAAACCTGTTTACTGGGAGACTAGGGTGAAAAAGTGGGAGCAGATTTCCCCAGCCTTTGCAGGTCTCAAGATAAAGTGCTGCCAAGAGGGCAGGGGACCCTGCGAGATGTGCTTCCCAGCTCACCCGTTGACTTGCTGTCCGTTTCAGAGCCATTTCTGCAGCCTCTCTGTGCTTCAATTTAAGCATTTGTAAAACAGCAACTGCCTCCTGACGAAGCCTGTCACTAAGCATAACCCATTTACACTGGGAGAGTCACGTCTTGAGACAGAAGGCCCATCACACACTGCTGTGAGAGCGGACTCGGATGAGTCACAGCACACAAGCACAGCACCAGCTCTGAAACACAAAATGCCCGAGTTCTCAGAGCAAAAAAAATCAATGTTTAAAAGCAAAACTGAGGGAGGACAATTCCTCTCTGTCCCGTCTCTGGGGCAGCATCTCCTGCCCCGACTTGATCAAGTTTGAACCACTGACCCAACAGAGCCTGTCTGTTAGTAAGCTGGTGATCTCTGGGGATGGGGACTGTCCTCTGTGTCTGCCTACCCAGCAGAGTGGTTGTTGGTGTGTGGCAGGGCACAAGCCAGCATGAACAAGCATCCAGTGCCAAAAATAAGGAAATGAGGTTGGGGTCAGGAGGGCTGCATTTTCCTGAAGGGCAAACAGGGCTGGAGAAGCCAGCCATCGTTTCTCAACAAGGTACTCCACATGCCGTCCCCATGTCCAAGGCAAGGGAGGAGTTCAGTCTCCTCAGCCCGTGTATTCAGCCGCTTGACTGTGGCTGCAGGTGGCACGACAGTGTCCTTGGGAATATTCCTCCTGCTGCCCTTTGGGTCCCTGTTCGAAGGGCTGATCCCATTTGTTTGCATTTCAGATGGATCACAACCTCTGGAACCTAGCTATAGCAGCGTATCTTGCTGGGCACTGACTACAGCCATGTGATGTGTTTCCCTCTGTCACTGCTTCCTCCTGGCTGAACTCCAGATTTAGCATGTCAAAACCAGACAGAACAAGAAATGAAAAGCAAACAAACCAAGCATCCTCTAGTTTCAAACAACAAATACCAAAGCAACAGGAGAGACATTATCTGCTGAGAACTCATGCCTGCAATTTGTCTCTCTCTATATTTGTTTATATTTATACATATAAGTGTGTGTATACGTATGCACATAGGCATATGTCTACTGCATATATCTAGGGAACAAGAGAATAAGACATTATATATACTAAGACATATTAAGAAGGTATAAAAACAAATCTATATACTGAAGGGTTTAAAACAATTTTCGGGCATTTCATCAGTCGGCCTAAGAGAATCCTTCCCATCTGCCCAAAAGCAATAAAGCAAGCAAATTACACGGATACTCTTTCCCAACCTTCTTAGCGGCATGCTTAACCTTCGCCTGTATAATAAATAAATGTCCTGAGTTTGATAACAAAGATCATTCATCCTTGCTTTTAAAGTACAATCAGTTCTCTTTTTCTCAGCCTCACACTGGAATCCAGGAAAATCGAGAGAAAGGAGTGGGAGGAGATGATCTTTTTGCACAGAGGTTGTTTTCAGGCCAGTGCAGCTTCCTGGCATTCACATCCCAGCCTGCCAACATCTTCAGGAGCTATGATGGAGCCTATCTTGGGGGATGATTAAAACCCCCAAAAGGCAGGTCTTTTGTAAGCAGTGAGTGTCCTGTTGTCACTTCAGTGCCATAGCTGTAGGCATTTCCTCACACACAGCCTACAGATACTGACATTTTAAGGCCACTGCTGATTTTGATATTGTTGATATTGCTGATTTTGCCTGATGCCTTTGAAATCCCAGGCTCATCTTGTTGTTTGGTCCATACCATATTCCATGCCAGAATCAGAATCTGGCTTCAAGTAAGCTTAGAGCTGAACCCCTCTCCACACCCTGGGAAATACGTGCTTTGTACTACAAAGCCAAACTATGAAGCTGATTGGAATATTTAAATACTTGTGCGATAGTTCTACACTAAATCTAGGTGAAGCGCTTCCACCTTCCCTACCACATCTGTCAGCCTCCTCCCGCTGCCTAACTACCCAACCTGCAGGAGGAAGTTCAGCACTCGCTATTTCAGGAGAAGGACTTGAATCAAGGGTGAGTGTTCAACCCCCCTGAGATCACAGTGTTTATAGATAATCTAAAAAGCTAACCCAGATCTGTCCACGACCAAAGACTGACAGAACTGCTAAACCCACTCCCTACAGTAAATTTGGCATGCCCTCGCTCTTTAGAGAGCACAGCCTCCACTTGCAAGAGAGAACAAAGTCCTGTGCCTGTAAATTGGTGCCTTCCCCTATGTTTCCAGCACAAGGTTACATCTGGTCACTTACTCATCTGTGCCTGCCCTCAGTGTTCAACATAGCTATCTATTTAGGCTGCTCTGTATAATTTAAGAATTAAAACTAAATACTATGTTACCTACAGCCACATCATCTTAGATGAGCTTAAACAACTGTGAAATTCCTGGGATCTATTAAAAGCAACATTCAGCGCACACATTAATCAACAGATGCTCAGTAGCAGTGCATCAGAAAACCACAAGTGAGAAGCAGGCTGAAAGGCCTCCTGCCAAAATGATTACTTTCTATTGCAATCAAGTCCTTGAGAAACCATCTGTACAGCGATGCTAGACGGGTGTTTGGTTCAGTAGTCATCTCAGTGGCAGTAAGTCTGACTTACCCCTTTCTCAGTGGCAACAACAGGTCAAGCAAGCAGTGGAATTTCCTGCTCATGAGTCAGAGATGAGACATGAAAATCACCATCTCTTCATACAGAACGTTTTAGACGTTATAATTTGGTATCACCTGTGGTTACTTCACCCATAGTGCACTGCTCTGAGGGTTGACACTTAATTTTGGTGGAAACGTGCCAGTTCACAGTAGCTGACCAACTGCACCTCCTGATACCTGGGGCTCCCTGTTCTCACCCAGCAGCCCTTGATCCCTCCAGCCACTCTGATGCTCTCCCCTCCTACAGGGGTCTCTGCGGTCCTTGTCCTCCTTCTACCTTTTCCCTTTTTTCTTTTTTTCCCCCCTTCAAATCCTGACATTTGTTCAGTCCTGGGTTTGTGTTTCTCTAGGTTCCCAGGCCTCTACTTTCCTGGCTCAATCCTCCTTCCTTCCACAACCCTTCCGGAACCCTTCCCATGGCCCCCAACACCCATCTGTGATTCCCCTTTGACCAGGGCCAGCAGGCACAGTGAGGAGAAGGTCAGCTCACATCTTGAAGAGTTACATCTGCCATCATCCCTTTTCTACATCAATCTGTCATGATTAAAAGCACATGACAGCTACAAGGCCAGTAAAACAAAACAAGCGTGGAGTTCCCTGATCATGCCAGTTGAAAGATTTAAGGAACAAAAACAGCCGAAAAAATAGGGCCAAGGCCAAAACCAAAAAACTCCAAAACAAAACAGAGCAAGGAAAAAGCAAAGAGAAAGCAAAACAGCTAAAATTTCTGGCTTTCGTTCTTAGGCCAGATGACCTACTCTTCACGCCAAGCACAACTCGAGCAACTAGGGAAAGATTGCTTTAAGATTTTCTTTATTCTGCACCAGCCTGGTACAGAACTGAACATCACTCTGGTGACAACTGCAAGATCCCATTGCAACAGGTGAAGATTACATGGGACTCTAGCCATGCCCTTTTCCCTGGCCGACACTGCTGCAATGGCTCTATATCTTCCACCATTTGCTGATTTGCTTTTAAGAAACTTTGCCCTTCCAGACAGATGCAACTCCTCTTAACCCAAAGCAGCATCGGCATGGCTATAAGGTAGGGAGGAAGGAGGCTACAGGGAGGAGCGGACTTGTCAGAGCTGCACAACAAAAGAGGCACCAGTTATGAAGTGCAACAAGGGGGTTTCCAGCTGCACAAGCGGGAAAAGGTTCTTCACCCTGAGAGTGGCGCAGCACGGGGACAGGTCTCCCAGAGCAGCTGGGGACTCTCCAGCCTTAGAGATTTTAAAATTTTCTCTGGACAAGGTCCTGAGCAACCTCCTCTAACTTTGAAGTTGACCCTGCTTTGAGCAGGAGGTTGGACTGGCGCTCTCCAGAGGTGCCTTTCAACAATTTTTTCTCTGATTTCTAGGTGGACGGGATAAGGACTGGGCTGCACAGCCAGGGAGCTGCTTCTTGTCCTGTGCCCCACAGCACAAGCCGTACTGCACAGAGGCGAGATGCATGTGGCCCCACTGTCCTTCTCTGCCACACTCCCACCCACTCTCCTTCAGTCCCTTTCAATTTAACTTCTTGCATTTTCACTGGGCTTCTCAGAAAAGCAGAAGAAACACCCCCAAAGTTATTATGAGCTAAAAACATGCAAATTTGCAGAAGACCAATTTCTTTTTAGAAATCTTGTCAAGGGAAATACTGAGAATTCATCATTTAACAACCATCTGCTTCTAATCATCTAGACTGACCTGCACCAGTCTCTGTTTGTACCAACACAACCTTCCATACCCCTCTGGTGCTTTGACACAGCACATTTGGAGCACATCAGAAATACTGAAATTGGCCAAGGCTTGGTAAACTTTGAATTTTAATTTTTGCACAAAAAAAGGAAGACAGCATTCGCAAGGAAAGTTCCTGTATTTCATCAGCTTAAGTGTAACACATTCTGGATCAAGCTTCATTATTTATGGATGAAGTGTTGTTCATAACTTCCACTCCAGAGCATCGTGAAAACTGAGATCACAATGCAGAAGAGCCTGAGCTTCTGATGTGCTGGAGGCCCACAGATGTCCCCGATTCCAAATGGAGTAAGATGTGCCCATCACCTCTGGAAATAAGCTTGCACCACCTTGCGAAGAGCCATCCTCATTTTTCACTGGCACCAGTGAGCTTTAAGTGTGCAGCTTCACATTTGCCTAAGCTGAAGCCATGAATGAGCTCTAAACTCTCCCAAACACTACTGGGATGGAGAGAATGAGTTAAGGCAGATGGGGATTAGAAAACTGCAGATTGTCGGAAATTAGCCAGTGTGGAAAAAAAATATTTTGTTATAGCTATAGTAAGACTATCTAAGTAGGTCACCACAAAACCACATCAGAAGATGAGCGCAAGGAAGGAGGTGTGGGTTTGGTCTTACTACATGAAACCAGACATTCATTCTCCAGCGCTGCTCCGCCTGTGACATAAAGAGAAGAACAGCTGCTGCCTAAGTCTCACTGTTTTTTTAAAGTTTGTGGCTTTCACTTGCCTGTAAACATGAGTATCAGTGTGTCTGTGCCATGAATCTACAATTTCATTTTGATTAAAGTGCATGGATTATATTCTAAAGGGCCTTTAAAATGACCTGAGGTACACAAACCAATATGTCTGCTTGTACAAATCCTCTTTTTTTTTTTTTTCCTAAGGAAGTCAAACCAGAAATGAGCAGAAATGCATGTGACACTGTCATACTATTTGTTTCCATAGCGCCCATCACCCCTGCATCTCAAACTTTGGGAGACTGGATGTATGTATGTCCATGACTGTCCTTGTAAGTTGGGAGGTGCTAATTATCCCCATTTTCCAGGTAAGAACTGGTGCACGGGAGAGTTTAAGAGACCCAAGTCACGGCAGCAGCCTGTGTCAGAGGAGGGCATTTGCAACTTGCACCAGGTGAGGCTGACAACTGGATGATATTTTTATTCAGGAGCATTTTGACACTGATTTTGAGGCAGTGGCTTTCCGATTCACCTTGATGTTAACTGGTTAACTGCTCATTTGCCTCTTTTTGCTGTAAGGGTAGGTCCTCATTCTGTGGCTGAGCAGTGAAAGCCGACCGTGGCTCAGCTGTGCGCTCACCCCGGCCTGCTCAGCCAGCAAAAAGGCTTAGGGGAGCCGCAGGTTGAACACGCCTTATTTAAAAAGTCAGGATCCATTTCCTGATTTTAGGCACCGCAGAATATTTTAACGTGATGCTTCAGCACACTTTTGTAGTCATTATACCCAGGTTTCCAGCGTACCCTCTGAAACAATAACCCTGTGCTACCATGACCTCAGTCTCCGTTTAAGCCCAAGGGGTTTCTTGTGAGCTTGGGTGATGGCAGTTGAGGGACAAAGAGCCACCAGGCAATGGCAGTTGAGGGACAAGGAGCTGCTGGGTGACGGTGGCTGAGGGGAAAGGAGCCAGGCAATAGTGTCAGGGAAGGAGCTGCCAAGTAACAACGACCCAGGGACAAGGAGACACCGGGTGGCTGCTGCTGAGGGACAAGGAGCTGCCGGACAATGGCAGCTGTAGCAGAGCAAGCCACCAGACAATGGCAACTGAAGAAGGTACAAGGCCATGGCAACTGAGGGACAAGGAGCCATGGGACGATGGTGGTCAAGAGACATGGCGCTACGCAGCGCTGTCAGAGGGATAAGGGGTGATGGCAGCTGAGGGACATTGAGCTGCTGGGCGATGACAGCTGAGGGACGCAATGCCAGACAGCGCTGGCTGAGGGACAAGGAGCACCTGGGCTATGGCGGCTGAGGAACACTGTGCCAGGCAGCGCTGGCTGAGGGATACGGGGCAATGGCGGCTGAGGGACACTGTGCCAGGCAGCGCCGGCTGAGGGACAGGGGCAGATGGCGGCTGGGGGACACGGGGCGATGGCGGCCGCCGGCCCGTCCCCGGCGCGAG
>VYZM01019758.1:62277-91487 GCA_013398915.1 Dromas ardeola | reverse complement strand
CCTCCTGGCGGGATGGCGTCGCCTCCGGGACAGGGCCTCGCTGTCGTGTGCCCGGCGGGGGCGCCTTTCCCCTCGGCGGCGGCCTGCGGCGGGGGGCAGCGTCCCTAGCCCCTCGCTGCCGGGCCCTCCGCTCAGCGCGGCGCCGGGGGGCTGAGGGCTGCGGGGCGGCCCGCCGTGTAGCGGGGGCAGCCCGAGGGGCTGTGCCTACCCCTGGGCGGGGGGCTGGAGCGGGTCCGGGAGCATCCTGCCCACGGGAGGGGGAGGCCGGCCCTGGAGCGACCCTGCGCGGCAGGGAGGGCTGCGGGAGCTGTCAAGTGCAGTCCCTGCGGATGCCGTTGGCCTGACGCAGAGGGTTTGTTACACTCGACAGGCTACATGAGGTAGTGCATCCTCTCTGTGTCAGCCTTTCATCTGCATCCCAGGCCGCAGTGTGTGAAGGAACTCAGCAATAATCAACTCCCTGAATCTGAACTTCCATATTTGTCTGTAATCAGAGAACACGTTTAAAAAGTAACCATGATGTGTTGGTTGCTAGTACAAATTCAGCATGATCTGGTGGTTGTTCCATGTGTGTGTGTCTTTAGAAGGCTAAGTCTTTATCATGCTGCTCCCATCCAGTATAACCATACATTATGTTATCCTGACAGGTCTGCAAATGCCACCTATGAAGTCATCAATGTCACCCTTCACACCACGCTGGCTGCTACTACCAAACTGGTGGTACCTACACCTGCTAGACCTATCCTTCCAGTTCAGACTGGAGTCCAAGCACAGCAAGAGGAGCAATCTAGTGGCATGACAATTTTTTTTAGTCTTCTCGTATTAGGTGAATGATGAAAGTTTTTTAATCTCTGTTAATCGTACTCTGTATCTGAGGACATAGGCCAGCTTTCAAAATCATAGCATTTTATTTCTCCTGGTTTTCTCTATGAAGTTGAACATTGTACAGGTACAGGGATATAAAAAGTTGGGTATATAACTGCCTGAACCTCCCAAGCCTTTGAAAAGCTGAGGACCATTGCAAACCTTTTCACCATGGTCTCTAAGTGCAAACACCATGTTTAATTGTCTTCACCTTCTTTATCAATCACATGGCATGTGCTCATGTATGAAAAAGACACTCGGAATACTCCACAGTGCTTGCAGCTGTCTTTGAGGACAGTGTACTAGGCAGATGTCAATTCAACTACTTCTAGCACTTCTGGACAGCCCCAGATATTTTGTTATCTAAGCCAATAGAAGGCAGTCAGATTTACATGCACAAGTACTAAATTTCAGCATCTATTTTCCTGGCTGTCCTTACTTTCTAGCATTCCTACAAGACTGCGATAATAACATGCAGATTGCCATATACAGGTGTTCTGAGTGGCAGATGCACACTCTTTTAAGTCTGGGCTGTTACCTTTCTGTAATAGAGTGTAGTTCTCTCTCATTGCTTAGAGCAATGCTGTAGTCAAAACTGTAACAATAACATCACTTTCATGGAGGGTTAAGGGTTTTTCTGTTTTCCTTTGTGTGTTTGTGTGCTTGGTTCCTCCAAAGCAAGCTACACTGAGACTTCTCTATGAAAGACGGGTCACCTAGTCTTCTAAGTAGTTATTCTTTCCAGTAGCAAATGGAGAAAATAATAGGTATGGAGTTGACAGCAATGCAGAAACTTCAGCAATTCATTTGGGTTTAAAAAAAATAAAATTTTGTCTCCTGTAAATAACTATTACTAAGAGCAGCAAAAAGTAGAAGGCTTCTGCTTATTTCTAAAGTATCTCTCTGTCTTCAAAAAGGGTTAATGTTTCCCCAGAGTTCAATGGCATATTAGAATTTGAACAGAAACAAAAGAAAGACCAAAGTAAAATGCAGTAGATCAGAAGACTTCTAAGATTAAAATACAATTTCTGAATATGTGTGTCTCATGGACTTTAAAAGTGCCATTCATGGTATAATTGTATTCTCTAGAACAGAGCTATGATTTTTTTTTGGCTGTGTTCCAGCCTATTTATGCTAGTTTGATAACTTAATGGATCTTAAAAGCATCACCCTCAGGTCAGGGGAGTTCCCTGAACAAAGTAAAGCAAGTATAAAAGCTTATTGTTCATAGTTATTCCCATTCATAATCTCTGGTTTAAGAGTGTAGAAAGAGTGAAAATGAATGTGTATACCATACTCTTAAATCTGAATGTCATGAGATATAAAATGGCCTTTAAAATTTTCTAAACTGGAATAGACCCAGAAGCAGATCCGTTCTGAACTGTGTTGTGTCAAAGCCAAGCCCCAAATTTAAAGTGCCTGAAGTAGCATGAGTAGGTCTCCGACCTCAGATTTCTATGGCTTGTTTATCTGTTCAAACACCACTTCACTTTCAAAGTCATGCCTCTATTCTGCCATGTTCATGTGATCCATGAATTCCCTTCTGTTACGTTAGATGCATTTACTGTGCTCTTCCGTATGGGGACACTCAAATGTTCTTTTAGCCTGTCCAGAACACTTGCCTGATTGTTATACTGCTGATATGTGCAAGTGCCTGGAGGAGATGGTATGCTGCCAGATACAAACTGAGCAGTGTCATACAAGGAATGGGTGACCAACAGCTAAAGAATATACCAGGCTGCCATAATATTTATAGTGGTGGGAGTTACTTCTTAGACTATGGTTGCTTTTTGTTTTATTGCCAAAGCAAAGTAGTCAAAAGCTGGTAGAAAGGAGCTGGTGATTAGATCTGCTAAATAGAAAGCATGTTTGTGCTTGCATGGAAGTTTGCTGGAAATCCGTATTGTCCAGATGTCTTTATGGGTCTATCCCAAAGATAGATCCATAGCTTTTAACACAGTAATCCTAGATGTCTTTACCGGATGCATATTTTTCATGTTTTAACCGTCAGGAAATTGATACGAAACTCAATAATACTGACTGACAGGTGAATAAAAAAACGTTGCTTGGGATGCATGATGAAGCTATTGCTCCCATAGTCTGGCAGTTGGCAGCCAAATATGTGAGTTTCTTGTTAGTCAGCTTCTGAAGCGCTGCAGTTTCTGTTATAGCATTTTAAAGTAAACACCAGTTTGAGTCTGCATTAAAGTACAATGGATTTCTACTAAATCATTAGGAGTAGTTTTGCTGCGTGTGTTTTAGAAATAGTACTTAAAAGCCTATTTTATACTCTTTTAACACTTCTAAATCTACAGTTTATATTTTTTTTCCTTCACAGCTATCTGCATCATATTGGTGCATTTACTGATAAAATACCGTCTTCATTTTTTGCCAGAAAGTGTGGCTGTTGTTTCTTTGGGTGAGTAACCATGACATTTTTATATTGAATTTGTATTAATTCAGGATCTCTCGGTAGTCTGTATTTGAAATAATGCTATGTTGTGTGTTAACCATCACAAGAAATACAGAAAATTGGATGCAGTGAAGAAAACAACCAATTCATAGAATTAAATTAATGGAAGAAATCAAGAAATAAGCATATGTGTAGAGACTGGCCCAGTAAAATGATATGGATGTCACTACTAAGTACTTTAGCAGCTTCGTCTATTTTTTGCATCTGCTCTGTAGGGCAAGATACTGTATCACTCCCTGGCAGCGAGACTCTGGCCTTCCCTTTGAAGTGGTACATGTGTTTGTATTAGTTTTGGTAGAATTACGTTTGTCTATGTGATTTTAATCTAGCTGGGGACCGTAATTGTATCCTGAAAACTTGCATGGATGGCCAGATACTTAACTATCCTTGTAATACCATGACAAGAGCTCTTCCTATGACTTGAGCTACAAGAATGCCACCCTTAATGAAGATCAAGTGCTTGCTTAGTTTGAATTAAATCTGGAGTATTCCTAAGCTGGTAGTTTTACGTTAGGATAATTTCATTTATTTGTATGCTGTTGGTTCTGATTTATAAATCTGTAAATGGGGAGGAGATCAGGCCAAATACATTTATTATTTTCTCTACGTGCTGTCTAACATAATGTTTAAAGAACCCGGTATAAACGGTGCAAGCAACAGTTTTTCAGCTGTCTCTGTTACTTGTTTACAAGAATCTGTCATATTTTTGCGTCTATTACTAGTGACACTTTCAGTGACAGCCATTGTAAAAATACAACAAAAAAAGATGCTTAGCTATAATCCTAACGTAGCGTGGAGGAGTGTAATACTTGTTAAGCAGGTAGATTTTTTCAGTTTCTCCTGGACTTTGCTGGTACCTTCTTCTCTCATATTTCTTAACTGTATTTTCACAGTTTCTCAATGGGAGGAAGTAAACTTGCTGATGCTTGTCAGTACCTTACGCTTTCCGGAAAACAAGGATCTTCTTGCATCTTTGGTGCTAGATTGAGAAAATCTTAGAGCTGTTACTTAGCAGAAAGAAAAACATATTTTCCTGCAGGCATGACTCCCTGAATTTTTAGATAACTCTGATGCAGACCACATCACATTGCTAGCATAGTAGAAGGTATTGAAGCTGAAAGAGACATTCAGTTACAAGGCCCTCTTTGAGTTCTGATATTGCTGTGCATCTGAAAAACAAATAGACCTGTAAGAAATCTGTCATAGTGCTGGTATGGATTTCCTGGGTATTGCATGCACACTTCATCTTTATAGGAGCAGCATCCATCAGACCTCAGCGCGTTCATGCTTCTGTCTACCATAGTATGACATAGAAAGATCAGAACTGCTGCAGATCATCCTGACTTACTCTGCTATCCCCATAGAAACCATGCAGTGTTTGATTTACTATTGACACACTTCTCTTTCCTTCCCTTACATTATTGCCATGGACAGGTGAGATGTCTTGTGTAGTATATCTTCCAGTGTCTTGAAAGGTTCCAAAAGGACATTACTATCCTTTCAGTATCATTCCTCTTTTTACACAGAAATCCACGTGAAAGGTGTTAATTTGGCTTCTAATCAGTTTAGTTACCATTGTTATTAAATAGATAAATTTAAGCATAATTCCAAATTTAAAATGCAGCAGTATATTGATTGCTCTTCCTGGCATAGTTTTGGATTTTCTTTACTGTCATTCCTTATGTTCTGCCCCAAGCCAGCTACTGGGCAGTGCTGAGCTGTGTTAGGCAAGCTTGCGTCACTGCTCCTGCTGGGCTTTGCAGAGAGCAGCAGAGGCACAGACATTCTTCTCTTTCTGTTTCTTGTTCTTGGCATCTCAGCAGCCAGACAAGGCTCTTAGTGGTGCTGGTATGTTCAGTGCTCCTGTCAGTCCCAACAAAAGCTTGTTCATGTGCTAGGCCTGTCACTGCTACTCAAGATGGGTAAGAAGGAGCAGCATTGCATCTCTTGTATTTTCACATAGAGGGCATATAGGAAACTTGCACAGTTCGGTTCTCGGTGCAAACCGCATATAGCTGTAGTCTGTCTCCCAAACCAGATGGGATGATACTAGCAAATGCAATTCCACTAAGTCAAGAGAGTGTTATACCTAGTAGCAGCCCAGCTAACAGATGTCCTGTGTCATTTAAGCCTTATTTATTTAGTTTATTGACTCAGTCATATTTAAACTACTGTCAGCTCTGTTGACAGGACGCGGCATCTGTATAATCATTGGAATTGCCAGCTAATTGCTGGTCAGTGAACCTCTGTTACTGGTAATGATCTACACAGCTGCAAGAGCACAGCTTGAGTTTCAGGTATCCAGTTTTGCTCACAGTGCCAGAAGTGAGGTGTGTCCTATTTTGACTTGTAAATTAAGCAAATGTTCTCAGGCAGTTATTGAGGGCTAATAAAAATGGCAGCCGAGAAGATAAGTATGATTTTCACAACTGTTTTTCCTCCTATTGTCTAAGCTGCTCAGAAGCTTCTGGTTTACAATTTCTAGGGCATGTTACTCTGCTGGTGGACAGGATGGGAGTGCGTTCTCTAAGGCTGGATTTTGATCTTTGTCCTTAAAAGTTACTGGAATTTTGGTGGTAAAAATAATTGCCAGAAAAATTCAGCTCTTTCTTTGATTTGTTACTGACTTTTATCATGTTCTCAGGAAAAACAAAGGTTGGTTGTAATAAGAAAATTCAATGGCTTTTTCAAAAGAATGAGGCTTAGATTAACCGTTACAGACTTAGCTTTCCAATTAGCCCCTTGACGAAACTGATATACCTGATTTAATAGATGGAACCAATTGAACAAAACCTGCGTTTGTTAATCTAGTCATATAAGAAGAGTAGTTTGTAAGGATGTGTGTGACAGGTTTTAAAAACCAGCGTCAAAGTTTGATTCTGCTGCAGTTAAACCCTCTTGGTGATGTATTATTTTGTGCAGCCCTCTTTCATGACTTTGCTTAGCATAATCTGATATTAGTAGTACTGTTGTGTGTAATATGCAGCTAGGAGTAATTTGTGCTATATAAAGGTGTAAGTTGTGTGATTCAGGCTCATCCTTTTCCCTTAACCTCTGCTGTTGCCTTACATTTATATTCATTTAACTTTTCATATCATAAAAGGACCTTGTCTGCCCGTGACACTGTTGTTAGGGTCAGTTTGTGATTAGCTCCTCCTCTGAAAAAGAGATTGAGACCAGCCTTTTACTTAAGCTTCTGGAGCTCATAGGATAGCGATGCCCAGCTTGTAGCCCACAGGCCGTGGTTGGCCTACTCACAGGTGTCCAATTTCACAAAGTCGTGCTGGAGCCCTTCCACTTCAGCAGAAATGAGTTAAGAGATTCTCTTTTCTTTTAAATTCCCACTAAACACAGTTTTATGCGAGGATTCTCAATACTCATTCATAAAATAGTGAAAGTTTGTTCAGGAAGTACACTTCCTGCAGTCTGTGTCTTCAGACGTATAGGCTCTGGTTGCTGTGGTTTGTTTTTTCCTCACATAAACTTCTTGTTAAGTGATGCAAGTACTGCCTGTACCAGTTGAAGACAATGTTGCTGCTCTGCGAAAATTAGAAATGTTCTAGTCCTTGGCTTCTGACACAGCTTCCATCCCAGAATGGAAAGCCTGACTGTTAGTACTGAGACCTGTGTTTATACGGCATGTGAGTGGCTGTATCTGCATTCTGTCCTCCCTCAAAGAACAGCAGACCTTTGATGTTCCTTCATTAATGTTTTGCTCTTCCTCTCCGTGTAAACCATTTCATGGAACAATTATTTCTATCCTCTGGGACCAATGCCTTCACATATTTTTGTATGAAAGAAGGCTTAAGCCTCATGGCTTTGTGTGTATGACACATCCATCAGCAGTAATCCATGTGATGCTATTTGTAAGACTCTTTTGATAGCTACAGCATGAGAGAATAAAAACACATGAGTTACAGAAAAGCATGCTTTAAGCCTCTTAGCCACTTTTTTCTTTTCATTCAGTGTATGTTACTTCTAAATCCCAGTGTTTGACTATGAAGTCTCCATTCCATAAATAATAGAACACAACTATGCAGAAACACAGATCTGGAATCTGACTAAAGACAAATTCCTTATAACTCCTTGAAAGCAATTAATGACAGTTCATGAATTATCTTCATGACTTACAGAAGAAATCTTGTTAGTTTGGAGTTTTGTGTCTTATCTATTTGAAGATGTATGGGAGGAAAGAGCACCATAACCTTTAAGCATTGAGTTTGCAGCACCCTTGATAAAATTCTTTTATATTCAAATTAGCATTTCTACATGACTTAAAAGATGTGTTATTTATTTGGGAAGTAGTTCTGACAGTGTCTCCACCCTGACTGGAATTTGTTGCCTACTTCATTGCCGGTAAGTGCTATGATTTCACTGGGACAAAATTCACTTCTGTGGAGAAGATTGATTTCACTTAAGCTGTGTTAACACTGCAAATAGCATTGAAGTGACATGAAGGTTTTGTTCTGTCACACAGATATCTAACTCATAACTTCCTGATGCTTTAGCAAGAAAGGTGGAATTTTATTTGAATGCAGCTTAGATGAGAAGCGTTTTTGAGTAGTTAAACCTGTTACCTTTATGAACCATTTATGCGTGTTCAGTATTTGGATATCCCAAGTGACAATCTTTTGTGTAGGGAAGCTGTGTAATTATGTAATGTATTGGATACTGTCATATATCAGACCCCAAACCACTTTGTGCTTTTATGATTTAGGAATGAAAGACTTTTTGCTTTATGTTTTGCCTTGTTAATCACTTTTAAATCTTTGTTGACGAAGAGTCAATAAACAGGTAATGGAAAGAGTGATGTGTTTTGTGAATATTTCAGCATGTTGTCTCATTCTCTCCTAGGTATTCTTATGGGAGCTTTTATAAAAATCATAGAGGCTCAAAAGCTGGCCAACTGGAAGGTATTTTTGAAGCAATTAATTTTTAATTGTAGAGCAATCCTTAAATGTTTAAAATAAGACTGTAATTTTTGTTTCTTTAGATGTAATTTCCAAAAACTTCTGTACTTATGCCGAAGTTTGGGGTTCTTTTAATGATAGTACAACCAATTTGAGGTCCTGATCCTGCTGGACATTTTCTACATGATATTTTTTTCCCTGAGTAATCCCTTCTATGGTATCAATCTGTTCCATTAGATACATGGTAGAAGGTACTGCTGGGCATCTTTGGGATCAGTTACAGTAAACAAATATTCAGTTATTTGTCTTGCATACTTTTTGACTGTCTTTAGACCTCTTCCTCCTTTTGGAGTTAATTTTGTAGATGTTTTCATAGAAAAAAAACGTGTTTTGATAGGTTGTAAAGTCACAGGTTTTACCTGTAGATGTTAACATCAACTTCACAGAGGTAAAAAGCAGCACTTCTCCAGAATAGCTGTGCTAAAAGTCATGTTATTCACTTATTTTATTTACTTACGCTTAAAACTGCAACAAATTGTGGTGCTAAGAACAGACAGTTCACAAAGCAATCCATTCAGTATGGCATGTTTCTTGGGCTCTCCATTGCTTCTTGTGGAAAGACTGCTGAAACCAGTGTGCCTGAAGCAGCAGCATTTTTCACACTGGCTGAGACAATGGAAACATGATTTAAGCTTTATTTACAGCAGAAAATACAGGCAAAGCTTCTGTGCAGAAGCTTGTCTTTGTCCTGCTGCCTGGTGCTTTGTGGACTTACATATTGGGAAGAAAATGTTACCAGTGATGGCCACCAAACATAGGACCATGTGACCAGAGAGATTGTGGGTATCTCCATCCACAAAGATATTAAAAAATTGGCTGGATAAAGCCTTGAGCAGCTGAAGTTTCTCTGAGTTGGCCCTGCTTTAAGCAGGGGCTTGGATCAGATAACTCCAGAGGTCCCCTCCGATCTGAATTAGTATGTGATGCTATGAGGTCTTATCTGTGCATGTGTGGAGTTACAGAGGCTTCCCCAGGGAGGTAGAATCCTAGCAGAAGTGTCTCCAAAAGGTGAGGTCTACAGCGAAGCAAGGATTTTACCTCCTACACTTTATTCACATCATCAAAGCAATGAACTCTTCACCATTCCTGCTTTAATTTAAAATCTTGCAGTACTTTAAATTGTGATTTTTGTTTCGTAGGATCAAACAGTTTATTAGGATTAAATCAGTGAGCTGACTGAAATCACGGTGATTTGAATTGCCAGTTTTAAACAGGATTTATATTAGCAAGCTGAAAATCTTGCTCTGAGTAGTGAATTTTAATCCCAGCTTGCAGCTTAGTATTTCTTGGCAGTTATTTCCCTAAAGGAAGATATTATTTTTTTGCCCCTTAGTTGAAATTCATTAAAATGCACAGATTTTCAATCAGATGTAGCTTTTTAATTACATATTATACTTCTTTTTTTGTCAACTAACTACACTAATTCTGTGTGCATTCATTTAAGCAATTACGTAGTTCAGGAGTCATGTTGTGATATTTCATTTTTACATATTTGCTTATTAGAAACAGTGGGTGGTGCACTAGTTAGTGTTTTTTCATTCCTAATTTGTGTCAACTGGATTTGACTTAAAATTGAAAGTCAGTTAAACAGCCACAAAATCAGCATTTTAAAATAGCTTCTTATTGGCTAAATAAAATAATCTGAAGAGTACATATGTAGGGAGAAAAACCCAAAGCTTAAAGTATGCTCTGATTTGAGCACTGATTCTATAAACACAGGAAATATTGAACATAGCTAGTGAGTTACGTAGTTTATTTCTGGTAAGCATTGGTCACATCTTGGGAGGCACTAGGGATGCGTGGGGTTGGTCACGTTATCAGCTAAGGTAAAGGATTACAGATACCACATTATTATTTGCTTATTTAAGTTACTTTCACTGTATTAAAGCTTAGGCTTTAACATAGGCTGTCATAATTTCACATGTGAAATGTTCGAATCAATAATTATTAGGTACTTTATAAAATGGTTTTAAATGGTTTTAAATGTAGAGATTTTTTGTTTATCTGATACGGAAACAAAAATAGAATATTTAACTGCAGCCTGTATCCGTGTACAAAGCAAATCTTGGATCATATCCCTGCCCTAAGAACTCTGTAATGTAATTTCTTGCAATCACGCCTTTCTAAGTCTTCAGTGGACATTGTACTTGCTGGCAATTCTTGCTGGCTGGCATGGCTGATAATTACAGTCCTGATGTTTTACTTTCCTGGTCTCTGCTTCACTGCAGCACAAATGCAGTCCTTCCTTTTCATTATTTCTCACCTCCCTGTCCAGTTCTGCTTTCAGGGGCTTTTAAACAGTGTAGTTAATCAAGTACATGGGGTTTTAGTTCTAGTGCAGTTACTGTATTGACAGAAACTATGTAGTGTTAGCCATCGATGCACAGAATTGTGCATGCAGAATAATGGACTAGAGCATTTCTGCATAAAGGATGAGTTTTATTTTCTAAGTCTCCCAAATCCTTTAAGATGATTATTGCTGGTACAGACAGGAATGAGACTTTAAAGAGATGAGTACTTCTTTTCTGAAAGCTGGTGTTTTAAGAGAACAGTCAATCACCTGTTTAACCTGGATTTAAACAAATTAATCGCTGCTTCCAAAGGTGACAAGTACTGCTGTATTCAGAGCTGTGGTGACCAGGAGGGAGCCTGGTGGATAAAGAGAGAGAGGCACATTCAGCCATCATTAATTTGCCTTCTGTGCTTAGTGTCTGCCAGCAGAAGAAAACAGGGTTCCAGTTTAGGGGTGCAGCTCCATAAAGCAGTGTTAGCCAAGTGATGAGATAGGCAACAAAGATTAAGGTCACCAAAAAAATAACATCTTCACGGTAGGTTTCATTTGTATCACTCTGATGGTAAAAAGGATCCATCAAAATAGTACCATTAAATCACAGGCATAAAATAGATTTGCTAAGAAGAATCAAGCCTCAGACCTTAACAGTGATACATATCTTGAGCCTGTTCACTTGTGAGTGTACTAAAATGATGATCTGATTTCTTCTTGTCAAGTGATGCGTTTTCTCGTGAAACTGTACTTCACCACAGTTAACCTAGATTGTATTCAAACCAGTGGCCAAGAGATCACCATTTCTTGGCAGTCCTTATTTTGAGACCGTGAGATAAAATGGGAATATTTTTTCTGGAAAGAGAAAGACTTTTCCTTTGCCATAGGGAACCTGGGTTCTGTGCAGGTTATTTGGAGACAGTAACTTAAAACAAGTAATGCCTAGATTTCTTTCACTGGATTAAAAAAAAAAAAACACAGTAGAAGTAGCAGCCCTGGAATATTTTACTATTCTTCAGCCTTTTTATTTTGTGATAAGAAGGGAAAAAGATTAATGCCATTTTCATTTTCCAACATTTTTGTTTTTTTTTTTTTAAATAATTTCCCTTTTGGAAGATTTGATGTTATCTCAATATGATATGCTAATTATGATATCCTTGAAATTGTACTTCATTTTTGTTTTGCAGGAAGAAGAAATGTTTCGTCCAAATATGTTTTTTCTGCTTTTGCTTCCACCTATTATATTTGAATCTGGATATTCATTGCACAAGGTTAGCCCCTGCCAGACACTCATTTTACATGTGTGAGGTTTTGTTTGGAACACATTCTGCTTTTAGTTATCTTCATGAAGTTTAGAATAATTGCATTAAATTCCATCATATTAATCGTCAAGGAATTGAGAATGCAAAATTCAAGCCTCTTCAACACAGAATGCAGGGAATGTAGCTTGTCACTGTTAACTGCGTGTTGGCAAGGCTTTAGGTACTGCGCAGGGGTTGTTCTCCTTGGTTGGAGAGGTTTCTTACCTCATCAGAGCTGTACAAGGGCTGATGTGAAGGAGGCAAAATGGGAAGGAGTAGGATCAGAAGTGGGAAAGGTGGGGTCACTCCATAGCTAAAGAAGAGGAAAATGTTTACAAGGGTTTTCACCCCTTGCCTGGGAGCCTGTATTTCTGTGGACATTTCGCACAGCGCCAGTCCTGGCTGAAGTGGTTTTGGTGCCTCCCTGTGTGCTGTCTTTCTACTTGAGCTGCACTACAGGAGAGGGAGTGAGCAGTTGGGCGATTGTAATATCATTAATTCTTACCAGCACTGAAGATTTTTTCATACAAAATCACAACCTAAGAAATGGGCTAGCAACTGGGAAGTTTACAAGCCTTTTTTCACATGCCCTGTCTACAATAGATGGATTCATTTACAGTTTGGTCTGGTGGGGAATGTGTCGAAGTGAATACCCAGCTGTTCATCCGAGGACCGGCTTCTTATTAGGGTAGCAGACTGACATCCTGTCCTGGGTATCAGAGGGATTTGCTGTCCTCCTGAAGACAGCAGGCTCTTTAGGCGGATGGTGTGGATGTATGTCCTGGGGTACCTGGAACCAAGCTAATGAAGCTTTATTATCGGAAACCCAGTTGTGAATCAGAATCTAATTTAGATGCAAACCTAAACATGAGTTTTCCCTCAGATCATTTTCACTAATTTACTTCTTATTGCGTTCCAGGGTAATTTTTTTCAGAACATTGGTTCCATCACTCTGTTTTCTGTATTTGGCACTGCAATATCAGCTTTCATTGTAGGTGGAGGAATTTATTTCCTGGGCCAGGTAAGAGTAACTGCTTTGAAACACTTAAGTTTATCTGACTTGCTCTTTGAAAGTCCATTTTTCAACAGCAGACAAACATAGCAAAAGTGAGTTTCTGAGTCACGAAGTCCAGTTCTTTGCTATCACAGAGGCCATGTTATAGAACCACTTCCATAGATATAGCTCCATGTTAAAAGTAATTAAGACTTGAGTTGAGTTTTAATTTTTTTTTACTTAGTCTTCCTATCAGAAGGCTGGTCCAAAACCTGTATTCTCTAGAGCCATCTTCTAATTTCCAGTATTAAACTTCCTTGTTCTTCTGTCAGTATTTTTTTTTCACTTCTCTGCTTTGTTTTTTCCCCATTGATGAGATACAGACGTAGATAATTGTATTTTCTCTCAGATTTTATTCTGGTAGGCCAAACAATCCATACTTTCCTCTCTGCCTCTCAGATTTCCGTTCCTTTGAATTCCTTAGTTACTCACTTGTATCTGTTCCAGTTTCATCTGGTCTTCGCTGATTTTGGGTGACTAGAATTTTAGCAGTAGATCACTGTTGGAGGGCAGTGTTAGACTGGGTACTACTATAAATTTAGGATTTGATGAATAGATGAATAGTTTCATTTTTAAAAACAGCAGAAAAACACAGTTGATTGTGATTCTTTTATGTTTTACCTGTTCTTTCAGGCTGATGTAATTTATAAACTCAACATGACAGACAGGTAAGCTCTTGGGGAAATGGTGTAGCATATGAAATGACGCATTCTTCAAGATAACTGTATGTGGGAAACGCACTGTAGTTGGCCGGCTCATCTGGTTATTGTTTAGATTGCTTAGATTCAACATGGTATATGAAACTAATAAATAGATCGAACACTTGTAAACCCTGTTTATTACACCCTTATTTCCAAATAGTATTCTATGCTCAGTGATTGTTCTAGACAGGAAAGATACTGGGTTTTTTTAACCAACCTTAAAGTTAAAATACGTAAACTTTGATTAGTTGGTATTATTCATATATATAATAAGAGCATAACTTCCTTGTCCAAATCTTCTCTTAAAAGACGGAATGAGCTTTTCAGTATCAATAATGTAGATTTTTCGAGAACTTGATACAGGATCTAGTCAGTTTTTTTAGGAGTACACCATCCTACCATTAAATAAAGTTCATTCCTGGTTTATTTGGGATTTTTGTTTGTTCATTGTACAGCCAATACGGGAATTTTCTGTTAAAATCCTTAAATAAGTTGGGTGGCAAGCAAGAAACATAGAAAGTAGAACACACATGAACAGCAAAAATCTTCCTTACTTGGTTCCAGTGTTTGACTTTACACAGCTGAGCAGTCCCATTGCCTCTGTATTGTCTGTCTTTGGATTCCAAAGTAATGAAGTTTTAGCAGTTCCCTTTAAATGTTCCTCTCTAAGTATTCCTGAACAAGTAATGCTATACATGAATGGTTTGGGCTGTCTCTGTAAAGTTGGTTTTATGTTCCTCTGTTTTTTTCTTGTTTGGTTGGAGTAAGACATTGATACTGTTGTTGAGAGCTGGGAGACAGGTATTTCTCCAACATCACTTCCAGCTTGACGACAACTTTTCTCTTTGGTATATCAGTAAATGAAAGACAAAAACTTCCCTTTTGTCACTTCAAGTTCTTATGAATGGGAATAGAGCATAACTTTTCACTGTTTACAAATTATAATACATAATGTCTTTGTTACTAGTTCATGTAAGTTTACTAGGTACATATTTTTCTTTCATCTAGGTTTCTTTTTTGTTTTGTGTTCTCCCAGTTTTGCATTTGGCTCTTTGATATCTGCAGTTGACCCTGTGGCTACTATTGCCATTTTCAATGCCCTCAACGTGGATCCTGTACTTAACATGTTGGTTTTTGGAGAAAGCATTCTCAATGATGCAGTCTCTATTGTCTTGACCAAGTAAGTGCATTTGAACTATACATGTTTATGGAAACAGCAACCACATTATTTTCTGCTAATTAGTTACTCAGATACACAGTAATTCTTCCATCTCCATTTGGAACAAATCATGTATTTCTGGTGTAAACCTGGAAGTTGTATGATCCTTCTTTGTTAAAAGCAATCCATAACATAAACTGCATGGAAAGAAGACAATAAATGGATGTCTTATTACCAGTGCCTCATCTCGTTGATCCCAGACAATTGATTGCTTTCTAAGCCCATACATTTACCAGCTCTCTTTCCATCTGAGGGTCCTGACAACAGAAAACCAACATGTGGCCTTTCAGGCTTGCACAAAAATATTTACCTTGCCAAATACACAGCTGTGTCTCCTGTATCTTTGGCTTATACCTAGAGTTGCATTTCAATCTGGGGGGGATATATCAACATCCATGCAATAGTTTTATATCTATGTTGGTGCTATCTCAGGAAAGAACATCCAATATCCTCATCCGTTGCCCATGGTAATTCTTTGGGGCTGAAAGAATTAAAAAAATATAGATGTATCTTCATGTTATTTCTGAAGTCAATCGATGTGACTATGAAATGTATAGGAGTAGATATACTAAGAAGGTAGTGAAGTTAGAGTCAGTTTTCAATTAACTAATTGCTTTTAGTGCAGTCATGGTTCTTTTATAGAAGACCATGAAGGCTAACAGCAGTCAGCAGGAACACTAGTTAGAATCCATGTCTTCTTTGCATGAAACTATGAAGTACATTCCTGAAATTCAAAGAGATTTCCCCCCTTTCCTCCCAAGAGCTTCTTTGTTTTTCTTCAGTGATCTTCTTGTCTCTCATCCACACCTAAATATTTGATGAGAGGTCTTCCTGTTCATTTGGTCTTCTCTGAGGATCACATGATCCGTCTCTTTTTTCATCCCCTGAGTTTTTACCACTGCAAAATGTGTTGTGTTTTCCTTTTCAAAGTTTGAAAATTGTTTTGTAATACTGGGCATTATCATAGCCTATTTACGCCATTCTGGGGATTCTTCAGAAGAGCAATGCTGGATTTCCAGATCTGTAGCAGAATTAGGTTTCCCTTTGGGGATTACACTAAGACTTGATTTAACATCTTTTGACATTCCTCTTGTTATATATATCACAGTGAAAGCCTTTTAAGAGTGGCAGCAACAAAGAAATGGAAGTGTCTTTTGTTGTTGTTCTCGAAGGATGTTTGGTATTTTTGGATACAGGCTTAGAATTTATAACTGTTTCTTTTTTTTTTTAATTATATCTAGCACAGCAGAAGGCTTGACAAGAGAAAATATGTCAGATGTAAGTGGATGGCAAACCTTTCTACAGGCACTGGGATACTTTCTTAAGATGTTCTTTGGCTCTGCAGCGCTTGGCACACTTACTGGTCTTATTTCTGCATTAATATCCTTTTTTAATTTTGGTGAACACATGTATAAATTGGTGAACTTCAACATTCTAATAGTATTTTTCTTTCCCATCCAGCATTTCTTAGGGGATATTTCTTATTAGACATTATTTTGTTGGCTGAGGATTTTCTCATGCCCGTTCTGTTTTCATGTTAGTGTGCATGGGTGTGTATTAAAAAGTTGCATCAGATTTTTATGAACATAATTAAGGTATGAAATGCCATATAGTGGCTTATATTATGTGCATTGGAGTGTTATAAAATACGGTAATTGTTTTGTAATTTCAAAATATATTAATTTCATTTCAATACTGATCCATTTTTACAAGCATATGGCTCCTTTTTTTTACATACATAAAACTATTAATTAAAAAGAAAAAGAAAGCTGCTTTTCCTGAGCGCTTTTGAGTCAGACCAGCTCATTTGTCCCTACGTATCATGTGCAGGCAGCTGAATACAGATACTGTTCTATTTGGATTTACAATGAGGTATATTTTGCCTCTTCCATTTCCATGAATTGGTTGCTAAACAACCCAGAAGCTTCTCCGCTGAGATAAGGAAGGATGTTTGTTGTAAGTCAGACACCTTTGTTACTGTTCGGAGCTTGTTTAATGTTAACACTGACTTCACTGTAGGCAATCTTTTGTACTAGTCTTTTTCAACAGTTATTCATGTCATCTGGGACATACTGTTAAGCACTTTGTTTGTAAATAACAAGAACAGAGTGTTTGGTTAAATATAGACATACTTCCTTTCTTGGTTCATTAGCCTGATTCCATGAACTTTTAAATTATTCCATATATCACAACAAAAGAGGGAGACAGATGTTCAACACTTCTTTCATTGGTATCTAAATGATATTAAGACAAAGAGAAAAGCACCTTTTCCCCCTGTTACAGTTATTTGTGCCTCAAAGTATTGTATTTATCCTAAGTATGCAAAATTTCAACGCAGCAAAGGGCATCTCTCATTAGTTGCCAGCAGATAAATATAGTTGAAGGTTGCTGCTGATTCATGACCCAGGAGGAATCTGAACTTCCACATCGCAGGCATCTAATCTTCCGAATCTTAACAAAGATGGTAGGTGGGGTGTTTTAAGCATTAAGGCAAGGATGTGATTGAAGGAATATTTCTCACTGTGACTATTACTGCAAATCTTCCATACCCATTTGAAAGTAACTAGAACTCTAGTGATGGAACAGAGGAGATTGCTTGCATGCTTAGTGTGGCAAATGACGATGTCTGAAGCAAAATCTACTTGTACTTGGCAGCTGTGCTGCAGAACTGTGCATGAGATGCAAAGCAGAACTTGCAGCCCTTGACAAATGTCCATGTTCATGACTACAAACGTAAAGTAAGTTTTAAATATCTTAAGTATCAAAAGGACATTATTTTTGTTAAAACATAAATGAGAGCTACTTTACTTTCAATTTGCTGTTTCATAGCTCTCCCCTATTTTTAGAAAAGCCTTTACTATTTAATGATTCTCTGTGGATTTTCTGCAGTTTTGAAGCAGAGTTTTCAAAGACTGAACATGTAGGGAAATGGCCCTTCTAGATCCAAACAAACAATTTGGCATGTTGTTATCAGTATTGTATAGGTGCGTCAGTAGCAGATCTTTTCTGTCTCTAGGTCTGTCCATTCTGATAGACGTCTATTAGCAGTAGCTTCTATAAGAAGCTTTTATGAGAAGCTACTCGTAAGAAATTATTAATTTTTCCATACTTGAGTCAAAGGCCAATGTGTAGACTTTATATGCTATTCAGTAGATAAGCGCATTAAGCATAATCATTGTTTTGTAATGGAATGACACAGATTTAAATTTTTCTTTGAATATTTTTTTATTTACTTTTTCCATAACGTTTTCGTGTATACGTGCTAAAGCACATTGATTTAAGGAAGACACCCTCCCTAGAGTTTGGGATGATGATTATCTTTGCTTACCTTCCTTATGGACTTGCAGAGGGTATCTCGCTCTCAGGTGAGTAGCAAAATGAGTATGTGCAAGTTTCTTTGATAAATTTAGGGAGTAGGTATTTTTTGTGTCTAAGAGGGCCCCTGCGTTTTTTACATGTTTTCTCATTTAACCTGTGCTCTTACTTTAAACTTTGACTTACTTTAAAGATACACTTATTCTCTACTTCATGTTCTAAAAGTATAGAAAAGGTAATTTCAGTTTTCATAAGCATTTGGTAGCTAACATAAATACTAGTATTCTCCCCGGTTAATTAGACTGGGGAGAATTAACAGAATTACCAATTCAGCTGCACGCTGTAGGTCTCAGCCACATCAGCTAACTTAGATGACATCCAGCCTGCTACCCTGAACCCATTTTTTCTGCCTGTCCTTCAGTGCCATTGGGGAAAATCAGCTGAGAAGCTGGTAGAAGTTTTGCTGAAGGCCACGAGAAGAGGCTTACAGGTGAACTTCTTCCATCATTCTGTAGAACTAAGTACAAAGACAGCGTCCAGTTCTGCTGGATGCTCAATGTCTCTGGCCTTTGGTGATTTTTTTATCAGCAAAGTTAGGTGGTTTATGAACTGGTTTTTTTAAGGCAATCGGCTTCCTGTCTCATTTCTCAAGAAAAGTGGGCAGGGATGCAACACTCTGTATAATTCAAATAGCTAGGGAATCTGCATGGGGTTTTTTTTTTCCCTTTTTTCTTTTTTTTTTTTTTTTTAAAGTTTTAAGTGCATTAAAAGATGTATTTGCTCTACAACTTGGACTATATAAAAATGTTATGTTTGTGAGGAGTAGTAGCAGGACTAGATTTCTTGTAAATGAGCTGCAGGTATGAAATCAGTCTTTCTGAAAATGTACATGTGAATATTTTGGGATGGATCTGTAGCAGTGTATATCAGAATGAATACCTTCACTGATGTCAGTGGAGTTGTATTTTTTTATATGTATGAAGATGTGACCTATAATTATGGTAGTTACACAATCAAGGTGTATAATCCCAATGCAAACATTCCATTCTGCCCACTTGCATGCAGAAGTACTCTGTATGTGTGTATAGGCCAACACATATGTAGGGGAATGAAATTATATGAAACCTAAGCAAGCAATTTGATATGTTAAAATATTTCTACTGCTGTAAAAACAAATTTTGCCTTGTGAGAAGATTACTCTGGAGGGTCTCAGCACGTGGCCTGTTCTAGTTCTAATTTATATTGCTTATGAACATGAAATTATAATAAAATATTACAGAATTATAGTGCCATTGCATTATATAACCAACACATCCGTATGTTGGTATAAAATGAAAAAGAATTTACAGTAAGGTTCCTAGTTAGTTACTCTCAGGATGGTAGATGTTCTTTGTCATTGTTTTTGTAAAGACAGCTTCTCTAATTTGCTCAAGTGCCTGCAAGAATGACTTCTCAAGAAATGAAACTTTGAATGACCTTAGCCAGGTCACCTCTGTGTTTCAAACAAAGGATTCTTTTGGCAGTACCTCTACTACTAATCCTTCCAGTTACGTTCATCTGGGCCACTCCTGGGCTTGTAGCTCCAGACAAATACTTCTAGTCTTTTAAACTTTCCTTGTTTTGGGCAAAGCGGGCATACTCCCACATGTCATCCTCTCCTCTCAAGATCTGCACTGCAATTGATTCCTTCTGGGTTATGTTGTCAGTTTTGGTCAGTTACTTCCTCACAAGGAAATAACTCACTTGTTCTTCAAGTGAACTGCTGAATTCTTCCCCAGTCCTAACCATCATCTCAAATGACATCCTTTGCAGGGGTAAGTCTATGCAGTAGCCTTTAAGATATCCAGCTGCCTGTGAACACTGAACAACTGACAGCGTCTGTGATGTGTCTTGAGCAGTTAGCGAAATAGGTTGAAATTCAGATTCTTCCCATAAATAACCAAGAGCTAGGAAGCAAGGTAGATGAAAAAAAATCCCTAACACAAATCAAAGATTTGTGAAATATAGTGAAATCTGAGGTAGCTGTTCTGGCCTGTGATATCAGTTGCTGTTCCACTGTCCAAGCCGTGCATGTCATTAGGGCAACTGAACTCTGTAATGGAAAAGTTGGTGGCTTTTCCCATAGTTGATCGCTGAGATTAATCTCTGTAGTAACTCACAGCAGATGGTTTAGTGACCCTTTCTGCTGGAGGCAAGCGACGTTCTGCAGAGCAGCATTCCTTACAGGCCCTACGTATCAGGCTGCACCTTCCTCATGGTTGGACTCCATGATCTTAAAGGTCTTTTCCAACTTAAATGATTCTATGATTCCTACAACAGTAATTGTTGCCCTGAATTCTCAAGTCTCAATAGCTTTTCTGATTCTTAGGTTGATGGGGTTACTCCTGTGTGTGCTATTCGTTCTTAATTTTTTATGGTATTAGATGAGTGCACCATACTGGAGTGGATTCACACCCATGCCCTGTTGGTCTCATTCTACTTCTGGTGGAGTGATTGAGCCTGGCTGATCAGCAGATAGGAAAGAATGACACACTTTCTGGGAGAACGGAATCATACAGTTCTCTAGCCCCGCTATTCTCAGACTGGTTTTATTCTTATTTTGATCTCATCTCTCTACCTGTTAGGAGAGTGAAAAGTAGGAAAAAACACTCAAGAACTGGCTTTTTATTTCCCTCATTTTTATGGGAAAATGTGACATAACAGGGATTTATTCTAGCTTGCAAGTGACCTGTACTGGACCTCTTAGTATTTAATATGACCAGTAGCATGAAATCAGTATGAATAACAATGGTAACAGAAACCCAGCTTATTGCTTCATAAAAGCTTTTGTGTTAGTAAGGGCTATAAACACAAATATTTGCAGAGTGCAAGCTATTCTTCTGTTGACTGCCACATTTTTCTCTACAGGTATCATGGCGATCCTCTTCTCTGGCATCGTGATGTCTCACTATACACACCATAACTTGTCCCCAGTTACGCAGATTTTAATGCAGCAGACACTGAGAACTGTTGCTTTCATGTGTGGTAGGTGCTACTTACTATTAATATCTAGTATTAATAGTTTAAAATTTTATTTGCCTGAAATACTGATTCTAATGGGAGCAGCAGAAGTGTGAATTTTCTTGTAGCCATTTGTATGTCAGTGGTACGTATCTTTAAGAGAAGAGTTCCTAATAGCGGAGGCTGGAAGGCAGTCAAAAGTCACCTTTCCTGCCATACTGGATAAAACATACAGTAAATCTCTCTCTCCCATCCTGCAGGCTCCTGCTAATATTTGCCACAAGATTGATAACTGAATAAAGATCTCAGACTCCTACATTCCCCCGGTCTATTTTTAGTTTTAGGAGATGGATTTTCAGTGGTACTTTTTAAAATGCTTTTGGATATAAACAGCTACTTGCAAAAACAATAGCTTCACAAGTTGAAAAGAAGTTTTTGGAAGTAGTGATACAAGCAGCTCAGAGTCCCATAGCCTTTCCATTTCCCTTTACAAGCCAAACTTTTGAAGAAATGACATGCTTCTGTATTACAAATATATCCCTGCTTTTTAGGGGATGGCATGAATATGTTCTGTATTGTTTGCAGGAAGACACATGTGCAACATGGTCAGTGAGTAGCCTTGCTGCAAACTAAACTTAACCACTCATTACCTGAGCACCAGGGTTTGGCCTTAATCTATTACAAATACTAAAAAAGCACATATTCATTCAAGCCACTGTAAAGCAGTTATTTAAGATGTTGTGCAATTTCGTACACATTTGCAGCAGGTTTTGAACATGCAAATGTAAGTAGCCAGAACCCAAAGCGTGACCAAACAATTTCTTCTGCTGCAGTAACTCAGGTATATTGCTATCATCTGTCCAAAACCATCCTGTTTTTAACCGCCTTTATGATAAGCAACCTACCTTGCTAGGACAGGAGTGAACGGCTGAAACGTCTTGACTGTGCAATTCTCTGAATGTGATGTGTAGGTGCTGTGGAAATAAAATGGATTACTGTAGTCATTGTGCAGTGGTGGTACCATTTCAGATTTGCAAACATCGCTTCCAGAGGTTATTAGAATATACAAGGGTTGTTAGATCATACAGTGCAGCATTTTATTACGAAGAAAGTAATGAACTGCTGCCGTTTATAAGAATTTAATTAATTGAATACTTTATAATAGTATTCAACTTGCAGTGTATGAGATTGTGCCTGACATGTCAGTTTTATATAGAATCTGATTCAAAGCTACAGAAGTCATTAGTAGTCGCTCCTGTAGCTTGTCCTATATTCCTCAAGTGAAAAATTCCTCATTCTTTAGAACAGGGTTTTGCTAGCTTTGTTCATACTCATTAGTAATTTACAGCTGGAAAAAGCCTGCACGCTCAGACTAAGGTGCTGTCTGCTGACCGCGAGCATGGGAGAAGCTGGCCTTTTGCATAATGGCATTTGTGCCTATTTTGTGCATTCAGGAGTCAGGAAATATTATTTTGTGTGCTGTATGTAGTAACTTACTGTAAGAGTAGGAAAGGTTTTATAGAATTGTTTACCTAAGGTGTGCTTTCTCTTTTTTTCAGAAACATGTGTTTTTGCATTTCTTGGCCTGTCAATTTTTAGTTTTCCTCACAAGTTTGAAATGTCCTTTGTCATCTGGTGCATAGTAGGTATTTACTTTCTTCCATACTTGTTTAGATGCGGGTTTGGTCTTGGGGAGGGGGGAAACACCTTACAGTTAAAATATTTTATAGTTCTTGTGTTTTATAGGATTTTATGAAAATACTTTTATATTTTTATATATTGCACAAAGCTAACGCTTACTAATAGCATGAAATTATTCTTCTTGTTCTCAGCACTTTGGTGTACAAATACATCAATCTTCTTTAAGGAATTCCAGTTTGCTGTTACTTTGAAGCCCTTCTGTGTAAGATTATTAAAAACGAGGAAAAGAACCTTGCTTGTTTTGACCTACTAGATTTATTAAAATAAATCTCAAAAGATGTTGAGATTATTTTATGTGCCACTTTATTCTAGAAGTTATTTTACCAGAAAACAATATTGAGTTCTTACATGTCTTTAGCTTCATATGAAGGATCCGTGTGAATGGGCAGTTCGTAGAAACTACAGTGCAAACTAGTATCAAACTCTGCTCCATTTCATTTCTCCAGCACTACAGCTTTTGAGTCTTTCTCTCTCATATATACTATCAATGTATACTAGCACATTTTAGTCCATGGTTCAAGGGAAAAATAGTTACCTACAATTTTTGGATAGTGATATCAGCACAGGGAGCTGCTCTCATTGTATTACACCCAGCTTCCTCATCTAATATATATCTAAGGTGTGACACTTCTTTCTATGTAGCATTGCCCTCAAAGGCGTAATGCAAATTGTGTAATTTTAGGGTGATTCATAAAGGAAAACAGCACAGCCCTTCAAGGATCCTGGTGACTAATTCTAGGATATTTACCTTATCAAGGTCTGTTTGTGGTGGAGCTTGAAAGCAATGCTATTGTGAAAAGCTTGTCTTTTCTGAGTTACAGTTTTTGCTGTATTTGTTAATTGTCTGCCCCTAAATCAATAGTACTTTTTTTTTCCCCCTCTCAAAATGTTACTTCAATGCGTGTTATATTTTATAACCATACCCAGGGAAGTGTTGAGGAACTGGATTACATGCTGTTTGTTTGGCTTCTGGCCCTTTTCTCTGAGGAACTGGTCCACCGGGAGACAATAGAAATATCTTATTGCCTTCTTAGCTGCTGCGCCAAGGGAATGATTAAAGGAGCTGAACTGACTGAACTGAGGACAACTTTTACCCAAAGTAATTCTTGGCCTCTCTGGAATGCCTCTTGGGTTTCATTTATTTATTATAAGTAAAGTAATGTCTGGTCTCTGTCAGTGACAAGTGTGGTTTAGTTTCAGTTAAGCAGACAAAATGTTTAAAAAGTTAAATTCCACACTGACCTATGCTGAGAGATTTCTTTTAAGTTAGTTTAGCAACACACCTACTCGAGAGACTTGTGAGTGAAAAGAGCGTATTCACCTTACTTATTCTGTACAAACCAGATGCAGCTGGGGCCTGTGTGAACGTAACACATCAAATGCTCTTTTATTTCTGTTTTTCAGGTACTTGTTCTGTTTGGTAGAGCAGTGAATATTTTCCCACTTTCCTACCTACTCAACTTTTTCCGTGATCATAAAATCACCCCCAAAATGATGTTTATCATGTGGTTTAGCGGTAAGTTAAAGCTCAAAGTACAGAGAACTGGAAAAAATGTTTTGTCTTTTTCGTAGTGTGGGCTACTCTGGGAAGAACTGGTTTTCCATCTGTGGAACAAAACTCAACTGAACATTTGCACTCTTCTCAAACCAAAGTGGAATAGATTTGTTCTCATTCCCCTTTGTAATAGACGACTGTGCAGTGGTGATCCCCGCTAAAGCTTTTCTGCAAAGAGTCTACTTTTCTTTCTAGGTCTAGCAACTTCATAGTTTGAAGAACGGTAGCTGAAGAGCTCAGATTCATTTTAGGGTGGTAACCAAATGATAGCTAAATGGATGTAGTATAGGATTGTAAAAATCTTTTAAAGAGAGAATTCCTGTTGAGTTATCAGGGTGCTGAGGACTTGCTGTTGATTCGCTCTTCCTTGATTTACTGTTCCCTATGTCAAGGTTTACGAGGTGCAATTCCCTATGCCCTCAGCCTCCATTTGGGCTTGGAACCAATAGAGAAACGGCAGCTCATTGGGACAACAACAATCATCATAGTACTGTTCACAATTTTGCTGCTGGGAGGAGGAACCATGCCCCTCATCAGACTGATTGACATTGAGGACTCCAAAGCACGCAAGAGGAACAAGAAGGACATTAATCTTAGCAAGACAGAGAAGATGGTTTGTTTGGGTTTTTTATTCAGAGGATCGCTGATTTTTTTTCCCTTTTTTTTTTTTTGAGTTTTCACATTTTCCAAGACTCGTACATTATTTTTTACTAAAAAGTAAAATGAAAGCAATGGAAAAAGCTAAGGTAGTAGGAAAAAGCCAAGCAGCATTAATTTTAAAATATCCCAAAGATGGACCTTGGTTAGCGGTTACACAAAATAAGTGTTTGGACAAAGGGAGGAGAAATAGCCTCTTAATAGCCTGTAACTCAATTAATTATAAATGAATCCATACAAATTAAAGTAACCCCTGCAAAAGCATAAAGCAGATGATACAGGATTGAGTCATATACAGAGGGAAAGTAGCTAGTACAGTGTGAGTCATGAATTAATCATAAAAGGCAGATGGGAATTATTTTGAAAAAGTCAAAGCAAAGGCCATGAGAAGGTGGTAGCAACAGCACCCCTATGACTGAGTTTTATTTTAAAGCAATTTCTGGATAAGCAAGAGTACTGAAGAAAACTAACAGCCAGTCTGAAGCCTCACATACAAAAGGCTGGAAGAAAAAGTATCCTAAATTTTTGCCTGTTTTTCCCCAAGCCATTGAACAGTACATTTTCTGTAGGCTATGAATAACAGCTCCTCTTGGTGTGAGGGTTCAAAAAGCATGCAGTCTTCAGAATTATCTTACTCTGTCCACATAGAGAGGTGCGTATAGGAGGAGCACAGGGGCAGGGTGTGTACTGATACAGGGCTTGTTTTCAGTGAGACAACGACATTAGTGTTGCTTGCTGGATAAAATCATTGGCCAGCTCACAAGAGAAAACCTGCACACTAGAAATCTGATCTCAGCAACAGTAACAAATCAAAATATGGAATATTTGAGGTCTTCTACCTTTCAGCGTGAAAAAGGAAGCTAAGTGGCTCTAGGAATCAGCAGCTGTACAGATTCATATAGCCATAAGCCCTGGTAGGCTGGGGTGATAACTTCCACATTGTTCCAGCATGGGAGTTGGTTCTAAGAAGGGAAAGCACACAGCAGAGTGCTGAAGCAAGCTGGGGGGATGACTGCCACATTTCTCAGGTTACTGCAATATTTGTGATCTTTCTAGGGAAATACCATAGAATCGGAACATTTATCGGAGCTCACAGAGGAGGAATATGAAGCCCAGTACATAAAACGCCAGGACCTCAAAGGGTTTATGTGGTTTGATGCCAAGTATTTGAATCCGTTCTTCACCAGAAGACTCACACAAGAAGTAAGTCCGTCTTGTTTTCTTGAAGAAAAGAGGCTGTGGTAGAGTTGGTTGTCAATTCACTCTGTACCATTCAAGGCTCATAGCATAGCCGTCCAGCTTCTACGTTAGGAACCGTGAGCCATGTAGTATATTGCTTGTGCATATGTAGAGCAGCTGTAATGAAAAGCTGCACTGTAAAATTGCGGTTGGATTAAATGAGCATCTCTCAGGGCTACCACAATTAAACTTTAAAAGGTGTATGGATTTATTGGACTGGCCTTTAATCTTGCAGAGTACCATGAAGAGTATCAGGAGTTACTACTGTTGCTAGAAAAAGCTGCTGCTGCTCATGCAGACTTTTTGAAGTGCTATCACACAAAGTACTGCCTCTTACTGCACACGGTCTTGTGAATTCTGGAGTTGTGATTCTTCTGCAGAGTGCAGTTTTTATCTTGGAAAGATGCACCAGAATTGCAGCCATCACTTTTAAGACTTCTTCAGTGTGAGACCAAGACTTTGAAGCTGTAAATGCAAAATGACACCTGACTGAACACGTAACTTAACACTGAGTGGCTCCAAGAGGTGCAAATACTATGCCATTTTCACTCCATGCCTGAGAAACCCAAGACTCCTTGGCTGTTTTTCCATTTTGCCATAGAATTAAGCATTTTTGCTGTGGAGTTGACTATTTTGTGTAAAGTATGCACATTCCATCTTTCTAGCCTGCACAAACATACTATTTTTCCTCTTGTTTTGTACCTTTTTTTTTTTTTTAAAAGAATGCTTTCAGCACTTTCCCACAAAAGCTAAAGGCATTTTTTGCAAAACCGAAAAGGAATCAAGAAACCAGAGTAAGCATCTGACTTGTAGTTGGTAGCCAAAAGCACAGGCTGCCAGACAGATTGCAACCAAAAGCTAGAAAAATAAGTATGTGAATTACCAAAACAGGCCACAAGCTTCCCACTGTCCCTGGGAACACATAGGGAGGAGCAAGATTCAAAGCCAGGCCATCCAGAGAGCATTAGTGTTGTTGAAACCCACCAAGCAGGACTGCCTAGAAAACACAGGTAAAAATACCTGTCATCAAAAATATCATCTGTGGAAATAATTGAACACTTTGTAAATATTTTCTCATAGAAAACAGAATTGCTTTACATGCCCAGAGACCAGGAGTGGATTGTGTCCTAAGGAATATGTTAAATAGTCTTTGTCTTTTACTCTAACCCACAAGTAGCGTTGTAGCTAAGTAACAAACTGTTCTGGTTTGCTTTTGCCTTAGGACTTGCATCACGGGCGCATACAGATGAAAACTCTCACAAACAAGTGGTATGAAGAGGTACGACAAGGACCCTCAGGATCTGAAGATGATGAGCAAGAGCTGCTATAACAGACTAGGACAGGAGTGCAATGAGTTTATCATTAGAAAGAGGATTTAAGTATCAAGAGTCTGACTGCACGGAAGCTGGAAAGCTAAGATTGAACTTTCATATTTCAGGCATGTCTTGAGCTACGTGTTTAGGTATAAAACCGCAGATCTACTGTGCTTGATACTACTAGTCAGTGATGGAAACCCGTAAATGTCAGACACTGGCCTGAATGAAGAACCTTTTGTTCAGATTTTACAGCATAGCAAATGCCATACAGCCTATTGAAAAGCAGAAACATATGCCGTGAAATGATGACGTTGTTTAATGGGGGGTGGTCTGCTTCCTATTACGAAATCTGCTGTAAATGTATGTTGAAGTACAGAGCCATTGTATGACTCTGCAAAACAGAATGAATTGCACTTTACTTTTTTTTTTTTTAATATATATATGTTCATTCACAGCATGGAGAGTCTTGACAGTTTATACTGTGAATTTATTTCAGCGCTAGTAAGGGAATCTGACTGGAATAAATCTATAATTTATGGGATTTGCACATTATGAATCCAGAGAAGATGCACGCCTTGACAAAAAGCAGATGTTGCACATACAAGGGAACACCTCTGAAAACTGGTGGGTTTGTCATTTAGGAAATTCTTAATTTCTATTTTATGGGATTTTTTTTTTTTTTTTTTATACTGAGGTATCTAATCCACAGTACTGATCATAGCATGGTTTGGGGGAGTGGGGGATTATATCATACAGTACAGAACTGCATTTGAAATTCTAGTTTTAATGTGTGTTTTTCTTTGGCTAAAGCCAGTTGCAGTTGGGTTTCTGTAATTGGCAGTTGCTCCTTGCTGGCACTTCGGCTTCAAATCTTAGAAAACAGCAGCTTTTGTTTTGCCTAATTCATGAAGTGTCCCTAACACTCCAGAATTCACTAGGGGAATTTTTAAGTTCTAGTGGAAGCAAAAGCAGCATTTTCCATGTCATTCACTTGCCGAACTAAATGTATACATGAGGAAGAAGAGTCTACAAAATCTGATCCAGGTACAGAAGGTTAATATAGCACATTGCTGAAGCAGCCTCAGTTGGGCAGTGCCAAACAAGCTTTCATTAAGCTGTCCTGTTTGTTAATACGATTTTTCTCTTCTGCTTACACTGTTTCAAAATCAGCAGTATCATTTCACTTTTTTTTTATATGGCCTAGTCCGTTTGCTCAAAACTGCATACACCTAAACAGACAGGCAGTGTTTGTTGCACATTTGCCATGGTTACCCATGCAGCAGTTTGCTCTCACTGCCAACCCGAATTCCTCATTAGTCGTTTGCATATTCGCTGTTGAAATGTGAATTTTAGTTCTGCACGTAAATCTGACATGCAAGTGCAAATGTTTGTTTCTGAAAGTGTGAGACTTCTATTTTTGGTCTGGTTTTGCTACTAAGGTTTTTAATCAACTGCTTACCTGCTGGGAGGAATAAAAGTTAAAGAATGTATTTAGAATCCTGAGCCTGTGTTGTCTGAGCAGTTTTTCCAAAATAACACATTGTGATACAGGAGACCCCCT
>VYZM01019758.1:40318-56637 GCA_013398915.1 Dromas ardeola | reverse complement strand
GTGGAAATGACCGAGGGACAAAAGCGAGGGCCACGACTGCCATGCTGTCGTGCGCTGATCAGAGCGGTGCAGCAGCAGCCGGTGACGATGGCACGCACAGGGGAAGCAGGGGCAGGACCCTTCACTGGGTGCCTCTGCACGCAGCAGCCGCTTCCCCCACCGCAGAGCTCGCACTGGCCCCCGCGACACCTACGCTGGAATTGGGCCATAACACCGAGGCCAAAAACCTCGGTATTTTTCATGCCTGGGTTCAAGCGGGACCAAGTTTGCAGCTGAAATGACCGGAGCATCCGTCGCCTGCTCCGCCCGGAGCGCCTGCCCCCCCCTATTCCTGCATGCCCCTGCAGGTAACGCCTCTTCTGCGAAGTGCTCTGCGTCCTCGGCAGAGAGGCGGCTGCTGTATCTGTGCTAAGAAAAGGCAGCGATACACCCCGGTTCTGGGAGCGACAGCTAAAAATAGCAGTATCTGTGTCTGGAGAGCGGAGGGAGGCGGCAGAGCTCGGGGCTGGCTCCCAGGCAGGCAGAGCCACGGCACCGGGGCAGCGGACGCTTCCCAGCACTCGGAGCAGAAAAACATTCACTATTCCTATTCAGCACGTCCATGACTTAACGCAGCAGCTCTGGCGATGGGTTGTGGTGTGGTTTTGTTCGTTAACCAGTGACAATGTCAAGCGCTCCCAGGAGTAAGTGGCCAGCTGGGTGCCAGAGGGCAGCACGTTTCCCACCTCTGCTACTGACTCTTCTCATCACCTTGAACACATCTCAATTTTTTGGGGCATAACCAACCTCTCTCAGTACCCTGGCCATGTTATTCACCCCCTGCCAAGCAAAACCAGCTCCCGCTGTGCCCGAGGCTGGGCACACGAGCAGCTTGGTGCTGGGGGTGGGACGGGGAGCCCCCGAGCTCAGCCCAGGGTGAGCTTCACCGCATGTTACTGGAGAGAGACGTCTGCACGCCTGCTCTGCGCCTGCCACAGCGGGTAACGTGGGCACTTTTCTATGGGTGGCTTTGCATCGGACTCTTTCACAGCTTCTTGGTCCTCTTCATCCCAGACTCTTCCCATGGCTGAACTGACCACACTGATCTCCAACTGCCGAATACAAGCCCATGAGATGCTGTTGCATCCCCTGCCTGGAAAGCGCAACCTGGGACGGCTGTTACTTGCACTGGGATTACTTTAACCCCAGATCCATACTCTAAAGACAAGCTCCCATTTCGATCTCTAGGATGGGGCTGGGTTTGCATTCAAACCAAGGAAGTGGGGTAACCCAGCCTGCGCAGGAGTAGTCTCTTGAGAGGTATACGAAGATGCTTCACAATCCCAAGTGAGGTAGCTGAGCGGCGCGGTCCCGCTCCCCGACGGGAAAGGACACGGTCAGCGGGGGCTGTAGGAGCTGGCGCTGGAGGTACGATGCCTCTTGGGGCCTCCTGGCCCCCAGCACTCCCCGCCAGGCACAGTTTCTTAAGACAACCAAATTCCTACTTGGTTATCAGAGCACCAGGATGGAAAAACAAAGGCCAAGGGCCCAGAGAGCAAGTTGCAGGAGAAACCGCACCCTGGACTTGCACCCTGGGCAGATTTCAGGCACTGGGTGTTTTTTTCTTTGTTTTGTTTTGGTTTTCTTTCAAGTGCAAAGACTAGGCTCAGAGCCACAAGAGCCAAACCAGAGGGGGAGGCAAGGTTGGTCTTAAATTTTCATGTTGCTTCATCTGCAGAACTTGCTGGGAACCCATCAGATACGTAGGTGAGAGAAAAATTGCGCTTGGGTTTGTCTTCCAGTGGGCTGGTAGGACACAGCCGGGCACGGCTGGGCTCAGAGGAGGTCTTTCATGATATCTGACGGCAGAGCTTCCCCCACCACATTCGCAGCACCCAGGCCTGACCTTTTCCGTGTGACAAGCACCATCACCTGCACCGTCCTCTTTAGCCCCGGCTGGCAAGCAGCTCCATCGGCCAGGATAGCCAGGGGAGCGTGCCGGGGTGAGCTGCTGGGCGCCTGGGGGAGTTTGTAGCACTTGGGGTAGTTACTGAAACACTCAAAAGTATCGTTGCAGTTTCTGCAAGCCCCAGGGTGGTCACCAAAGCCTGGGGACGGGAAGGGCTGGAGCATGGCCCTCGGGCAGCCACAGCAGAGGAGGGTGCGGATGGCCTGGAGGAGCACCTTGTCTTTGGAGAGGAACTTCTGGAAGTTGGGCTTGAAGAGCAGGTACACCAGGGGGTTGTAGAGCGTCGAGGACTTGGCAAAGACGGCCGACAGCACGAAGGCCAGCGCTGGCACCTGGCTGGCATCGCCGAGGACTGCCCACAGGGCAACGATGGCATAAGGGGTCCAGGCAGCCAGAAACCCCAGGCACACTGCAATGCTCAGCTGGAAGAGAAGGAGATGGAGATGGTTGTGCCGTGAGCCTCCTGCGGCACGCATGGGCTGCTGACTCCCCCCAAAACCCAGCCTGATGCTGGCAACCACTGCCATGTGCAACGGGGCCCCAAACAGTCAGTCACATCCCCAGGGAAAGCTGCTCCGCCTTCTGGACCCGTCGCACGGGAGCATCGGGCTGTCAGACACCAGGTCCCAGCGTGGGCGCATAAATCTGCACTCGCTGCTGGTGACTCACACCACGTCCCACCTGGGAAACCTGGGAATCGCCATGGCAGACGGGTATGAAGCACCCAGTGACCCGGCTGGGACCAGGCCAGCATCGGCCTCCAACAGCCTTTTGTCAGCGCTCAGGTCCCCCCGGCAATCTGTGAGCCGGGGTGCAGAGCGACCGAGAGGCTCTGGAAACAGGCCATGCTCAGGCCCCCCCTCCTCTAAGCAGACACGAATGTTTCCTTCGAGGCCAGGCTTGCAAGCTGTTTTCTTTCGTGTTTGTTTTTTTTTTTTTATTTAAAGGGTATCCACTTTTTTTTTTTTTTTTGACATATCCTTGGTAAATTATAGTATTAGCTTGTAGTCTGGGGAACAATGACTCATGCAAGCTCCTTTTCTGATCTTTTCCAATGTAATTTAAAATGAAAACTCCCCCACCTGATGGCTTTAAATGAGGAGAAATGTGTTATTACCCACACTGATACAAACACCTGGAGAATTCACCGGGAGCAGCAGACGCCGCCAGCTGGCAGAAGGGGTCTGCCGTGTTGACCGGCCCCGGGGGCGGTGGGCTGGGGGCACCCCGAGCCCTCCCCTACCTTCACGACCAGGCTGTGCACGCTGCGGGCTCTGCGCTGGGGGGACGTGTGCTGCCTGACGGCTCTGCGGGACACCCGCACCGTCCAGAGGATCAGCGAGTAGGAGACGAGGATGAGAAGGCAGGGCAGAAGGTAGCAGAAGACGAAGAGGGCGAGGATGTAGAGCGTGGCCTCCCTGCTGGAGGCTTTCCAGGTGATGCAGCAGGCTGTCCCGTAGGGCTCGGGGCCGTAGCTGCCCCACTCGGCCAGGGGGGCTGTGGCGAACAGCAGAGCATACACCCAGACGCACAGCAGCAGCACTCCGGCGTGGCAGGGCGAGAACTTATTGCCTGTGACAGAAGGATTGGGGTGAGGATGGATTCCCGTGAGTGAGGGAGAACAGAGAGAGGGGCCGTGACCCCGAGCTGCCTGCACCTGCAGCGCTGGGGACAAGGCCAGCCACCCTGGGACACGGCTGCGGCCACCCGGGCAGGGCAGGAGCTGCTGTGCACAGCGTGGCAGCGCTGCAGCCATGGAGCGGGCAGAGCCACGCCAACTCTCCCCAGGGCCCCGGGATGCACGAGCATCCTCCCATCCCCTTGGGTGGGCGGCCAGGGCAAGGAGCCATGGGAAAGGGAAGGGTTTGCCCCAACCCACGCAGCAAGCGGCAGGATCAGCCTCTCAGCTACGGAAGGAATTGGTGGGAGGTCGTGTGGCTGCTGGTGGCATGGCGGGGGGGACACTGCACCCACCGCCCCACGGGGATACAGCAGCACCCACAGACCCCTGGGCAGCCAGGAGAGGAGGAGGGAGGGTGTGAGGGAGGCTGCCTGAGCACGGGGCAGGTAAAGCTGGCTCCACGACTGCTCAAAGCCATCCCAGACACTGTCATTTGAAGGACCTTTTCCTCTTTGTGAGACTGAAGCACTGGAGGAGGTGGATTTTTTCCCTTTTTGTCCCATCCCCCATCAAATCTTAAACACTCTGATCTTCTAAGAGCTCAGTATAAAGTGCTAAATCTTCAGCCATACATAGGAGTAACATTTTCCTTTGAAACTAAGCAATTGAAAGTACATTGAGATTAGCCATTTCTTCACAGAAAATGGGCCGGAGCATCACGGGGAGATAAGCTGAAGGTGCCAGGCTGCCAAGCGCCGGCTAATCTAGAGAGCAGAACCTGCGCGGCGAAAAGCCAACGGTACCTGGGCTGCGTTTTAACAGCCAGCTTTTATCTTTATCTTTCCTTCCACCTTTTTAGTGATCTCCTGAGGTGTTGTGCTGGCACATAATCAAGGTGACTCGGCTCCAGCATCATCCTTGACATGCTGTGAGCTGCCGGGAACAAAGCACGTTGGGGGTTGGCAGCAGCCACGGGCTCGGGGCAGACGGACAGCGAGCCACGGGAGAGGAGGTGAGGATGCACCCCGGGGCGCTGGTCTGCAAATCAAACTAATATCTTTCTCATTTTCTTTCTATTTTTCGTCTTTAATCTAAAGTCTATTCTGAAGATATATGCTAGATGGGAGAATGAGCAGCTGTGCTGAGGCAATTAAGATGCAACGCCAAATAGGAGGAGCTGTAGATGTGTCGGGGACATCCCTGGGTCCCTTCGCTTCCTCAGGTGCTCTCTGCACTCCATGCCCTCTACAAAGAGCTGGTGCCCAAGCTTAGAGCTGCAAACATTCGCACTAGCTGTGCAGAGAAAGACCAGGTGAGAATAGGGCTACAGAATTGAGCTATAACACTGCAAACCCAGACCTCCTCTATTAATTATTTCAGTGAATTAACTACATTTGGCCTATGGCTCTCCCACCAGGGACAAGGGAAAGCAGCCCTTCCTTACGCTGCCAGAGCTTGTGGCTTCCCAGACCCAGAGTCTGCTCTAGTCTAAGCTCAAACCTGCATACGGACATTCAAAACCCTTCAACCTGCTGTGATACAGCAGCTGGGACTTTTCTACAGAAGGGGGACAACCTCCTTGACGCTTTTCTGGGTGATGCTCCTGAGTCCCGGAGTGAAGCAGGGGACGGCTGAGATGCATGCACAGGGCATGGGCAGAGGGTGCTGGGGCTCCAGAGCCCCACGATGGTGAAGGGGAGTGAATACACAAGGGATAAAAGCCTTCAGAGTCTGCTGCACCAGCGTATTGACTGGGAATAGGTTGCCCTGGGGCAAAGCTTTCCCAGAAGAGGTGGATCTGGCCCGTTAAAAAAAAAAAAAAAAAAAAAAAGGATTATGTTAACATAGAGGGGTGTAAGTATAGATCAGATAACGCATCCCAGCACCTACCATATGCTGGGTAACAGACCTTCAGGCAGCAAACCGTGCTGAGCACCGTTAGGCTGGTGAGGCTGCACAGCCCGAACAGGACCCCGCAGAAGGCGTAGAGGGTGCACACCGCCTGGTTGAACAGCCACCTGCAAGGGAAAGCCTGTGGGAAAACCCAGCCCTTCCCCTCTGCCCGGGGCGGACGGCCGACAGCCCCTGCCACTCAGCTGGACCGGAATTTTCTCCGTGGTCCCTGCTCTGCAGGAAGGCTGGGTGCTTCCCAGCTCGCTCTCCTAGCAGCAGTGGGTGGTGGGGTCTCAGCCACTGGTCCCACACCAGAAGCAAAGCCAACCACGCGTTGGGTGGCTGCAACAGGCTGCACCGATACCGGTGCCCGACTGCCCAAGACAGCATGGCCATGATCTTGCCCCTAATTTGTTCCCTGAGCATCCCGGTGACAGGCACAGCTGGAGCCATAGGTGCAGGAGCTGCCCTGATCCACGCCGGCGCACATCACTGCCGTGCCCGTGCCATGTGGACGCCAGCTTGGAAACCCACCACCAAACCCCTTTTACAGCAAGTCTATGTGATAAACTGGAGGGACAGGGAACAGCAAAGCCACCTGCTGTGGGATGGATGTCTGTGAGGTTACACAGTGCCCCAGTGCTACCAGAATGACTCCTTGGGTCCCTGCAGACTCCTGTCAGGAATCTCCCCATTTCAAGAGGTTTGCAAACTGCACCCGGGGCTGTTGGCCAGTGCAGAGCCACTTCCACAAGGTACCTGTGTGCAAAGAAGGAAGAGGTGGCCAAGGGGAAGAGCGTCACTGTCATACTCAGGTCACTGATGGCCAGGTTGACGATGAAGAACTCGGCAGGCTTCAGCATGGACCTCTTCTGATAGGCCACCAGTAGGAGCAGCGAGTTCCCAGAGAGGGACACGATGCCTGCGGAGAAGGCAGAGGAACAGTGCTGTCTAACAGAGCCGGGAAAGGAGCCAGGATCATCTTGAGATGTTTGGAAGCAAACACCGGAGATGTCTACAGAGGGTGGAAAGGGCTCCAGGCTTCCCTCTCTGAAGCGGGCTGAGCAGGGGAGCCCACGGGACCTGCAGAGCTTTGTGAGCACATCTGGAGCTGCTTTACATTGAATTTGATCCCTTCCCTTCCTGAGATCCTACAGAGGCGTTTGGTAGGAGGGCAGTGATGGGATGAGACTGCAATGGGCTCCGGGTGCAGGATCTGGCCAGACTCACTTCTTCCAGCTGGAAGGAACAAGGGGAGCACTTCCTTCCAGCTAGATAAATAACAGGAGCTTTGTGCGATTGCTCTTCTGATGTCAGGCCAAGGAACTGGGCCCCTTCGCCTTTTTCATTTCTTTCTGGCAATGTCACTCCTGTGAGTCTGTATTGTCCAATATCATGGTAACAAAATAAACAAGAAGAAAGGCATTGTGAAGATCAAGGAAAATTCAGACTAAACAAAAGAAGGCTCGTTGTTTGCTATTAGTGTATTTAAAACAACAGTGGTGATTAAAATTTTATAACAAGGGCTTTCTCTTTTTTAATTATGTAATTGTGCTTTCATTGGAAAGAGGTTTCAGTGTCCTCAGAAGGGGAATCTTTGCTGCCCTTGGGGCAGGTTGGGTAGGATGAGAGTTACTCCCTGATGGATTAGGCTGTAAATTAAATACCGTGGTAAGAACCAGCTTCCAAAGCCGCTGAATGGCCAACACTGAAGTTCCTCTCAGGAACAGGATTCCCACGCAAGACGTGGCCAAATCCAGGGCTTTGGAATCGCTGGAGGACAGAGCACTGAGATGTTTGTCCTTGTTCCCAGCCTCACGAGGCATTTTTTCCCACAGAACTTGTCTAACATCTGTACTAAGTACATTTGATTATCTTTACTAACTCCTAGGGGCTGTAGGTGCCTACAGGACTCCTGGCAGTCCCACTGGCATGAGCATCCCTTAGGTCCTCCTCCTCCCGGGCATGAGAAACCTCCTAGCATTTAGAAGACAACTTGCTCAGAGCTCAGAAAACTAGAAGGTTTTTCTCTGCCCATCAAACACTTCTGGCCCACACCAACCAGGGCTAGGCCACATCAGAGCACGTCCCAGCCCCTCACTTTTGCCCCTTGGCTTTCTGGTGCCACTAACTCCAAATCACAGGACATTCACCAGCAACTTCTGCTGAAAGCAAGGGCCAGCTGGAGGTCCAAATCACCTTCAATAGTCATGAAGCTGGCAACGCTAACAGAGAGTCCCTATCACATCAGGTGGCTGCAGTAGGAGTTACTGCGCATTCCTGAAAGGTTGTTCTTCAACTTCCAAATATTTAAAAACATAACTGGTACTTGCAGTTCCCCTGAGAGGGGAACGCAGTCATCAAGCTTTGGCCAAATCATCCTTTTGAGTAACGTGGGGAGGGCTAATGCGGGCAGGACCAGTTTGATTATTCTGCTAACAACTGAACACTTCTGAAAGCATCAGTGACTGCAAAAGGCCTTAACATCTCTGGCAGGCAGGCACCTGGGCTGCCCGCAGCAGGGGGAGAGGTATAACAGGCATCTTTCCTTACCAAAGACTAAATAGAGCGTGCCAAAAATCAAGTCTTCTCTCTCCGATAAGGTGGAAATGAACACCGAGGCATTGGATGCATTTCCCATCTGCAAAGCAAGATACAAACACAAGTGAGAGTGAATTTTGGCTAATCAAGGAGTGCTCAGCTTTCTCGGTTCCTGGGGAGGAACGCTCCTGGCACAGCGCTACAACCAAGCCAGCAGCGTGTGCCCCCCCCCGCCCCACCGCTGCAGGAGGTGGCTTCATTAAGGCTGTGGGCAGCACGGACCCAACCAGCTGGGCAGGGGGCCCATAACAGGATCAGGCTGGTAATCCCACTTGATTGCCATTTCTTCAAATGACAGATTTTACTGATTAGCATTAGCCTTTGGATCTAAATTTTCTTTGCCAGTCTCGGCCATGTGCTGACTGCAGCAGGCGCTGCGCGTTTGGACACGGGGACCGGTTGCTCAGAGCTGGAGGCTTCGTGTTCTGCAAAGTCTCCCAGCTTGCCCCGTCCTTCGCATCCCTCTGCCTGTCCCCGTGTTCACATCAGCAGAGAGACTTGGCCCAAACCCTCTTTGCGATGCGGCCAAGACCTGTTCAGGTGCCATCCCGGCAGCCTATTAATTGTCGCTGCTGTGAGACGTGCACAGTGTGTGCTGAGAAGGGCCCAGGCAGAGAAGGGGACCCACAACAAGCTGTTCATCAAACCCCGGCCCAGGAGATCCCACAGCTGGTGACAGAAAGGAATCGTCACCCCGATCATCACTGCTCCTGGCTGGGACCTTCCTTCTCCAGCTGTAACCGAATCTGATCCGTGCTGCCAGCAGTGCAGGCGGTGGAGAACTTGAGGGTGAACACATGTATTAACAAAAAAACCAAAATAGTAGTAAAAAGTCATTCCCTTTCTCGGGGTACTAGACTCAATCATTGAGTTTTATCGGCCTAATTACTTTCCCTGTTATTTCATGCAGCTGAGCCAAAGGTTCCCAAGTGCTTAGGAAGTTAATAGGGGGTAGTAGAGCAGAACGGCAGACGTGTTTCACTATATTCACTCCCTTCACTGATAACAAATAAATGGAAAAACATTTTGTTCAGGTGAAGGAAAAAAAAAAAGAGAGGGGGCGAGAGAAAATAATGGATTAATTATAAGTTTCAATAGCTGTTAGCTTGCTTGCTGAGATGTTTAATGCACGCAGTATTCCTGCCTCCTTCCCCAAGGTCCCCACCTGCACGCTGCGGGAGAACCGAAACCAGTGCCCTGCTGGGGAGCAGGACTGGGGAGTGGGAGGCAGCTGGGGTCAGACACGGCACGGGTTAACCCTGACAAGTGGCAACAGGCTTCTTATTCCTGCCCCACAGCCTAGTCTTCATGGGGCCACGCTGCAAGCTGGAACAGGGAACGGATTTGGCCTTATGGGGAGGAGGTGAATAACAATAATATCCCCAGCACAGATCCCTGCCCGAGCTCTAACTGCCCTCGCGTGGACCCAGAGCCACGGGAGATGGAGCCTTTCTCTCCATGAGTTTTGCTGACGTGGACTTCACAAACAGAGCAACTACCCTTGTTATCTGTACCCAGGTGAAAATGCCCGGCTCGCATCCAAGGCTGCATTCAGACAGATGGAGCTAATTACTTGAAGTACGAGTAAATTAGCTTTGAGTGTAAATACATTTTAAGACACTAATTGGTGTTAAACTGCCAAGAGATCCTGCCAATAGTTCTTCATTCTCTGTGTTACTGGCCCATACAGACACATACTGATGGACCACGGTTCCTCTGGCCTGCTTCATGGCTCTCTCGGGTTAGGTGGGCACACAACCTACGGGATGTTTACAGTTTACATAGTCCCACTTTCTACTTTTCAGTGAGCCTATCTCAAGTATCTGATATTAAGCAATGAAATATTTTTATGGTCAGTGCCTACATACCATGAGTATGATGGAGTTGCCTCTGCAGGCCAGGCAGGCTGCTGGTTAATTTAGTTAATGGGAGCTGCAGTGGTCATCCATGGGTCCCAATTCACTCTGTTGAACTTCTGGCCTCCCTGGATGGTTCCCGCTCCCCTTAAGAACACAGACAGTGGAAAGCAAGAGAACTGGTCTGTGCAAAACAGTCCTGGCAAGTGTGTGCTACAAAGAGGTGTCACACACTGAAGACAGGAGCAACAGCGAGCCAGGTTTTGGCTCACTCGCTCTCATAGACATGGCCAAAGCCCTTGCGCTGCTGGCAGACTCCCACATCCTTGAGACATGTTTTGCCCAGGTTACCGGTTTGGCAGCTTGATGCAAATGTGATTTTAAATTAAGATCCATTTACATCATCCTGCTAAATGGACAGAGGCTCTTGGGAAGCCGTGCAGCACACTTGCCTCCTTCCCCAACTCATTTATTGGCTTTTGGTGATGAGAAAGAGATACTGTACTGGTTTGAAACGCCCAGCCTCCTGCCTGGGTCTGGGAAGCCTGGTCTGTGGCACTGCGTGGACATCGTGAAGGCAAACGCACAGCCGGGCGGTCTAACCTCTTCTGTTTGGGTTTCCTAGTACAAAAGAGCTTCCTGCCACGATCTTTCACTTGGGAGAAATGACCACCACACCTGGGATTTTTCCAGCCTTTTGTTGTGCAAAGCATTCATTTAACAACATCGTGTGCTTTACCAAGGAACTAAACTCCAGCTGTTATCTGCTGGTTTGGAAGAGGCTGCCGTCCCTGGGGGTTTGATATGCAAGCACCTACGGGAAAACATGCCAAGCAGTGTGATTGCCCAGGCAGGCTGGCAGCCACAGGGCTAGTTTGCTACTTGAACATATTAGAAGTCCCCTGGCTTGTTACCAGTACATACAAATACGGTACAGCAACTTCTCACACATCATTACTTGTATTTATGTACAAGCGGTTTTCATGCTCAGCCTTAAAAATTCACTGCCTTTTAATAATTGCCTGCTAAAATACGTCAGGCAAATAGTAACATTTGCATCTTAGAGGCTTCCTACTTTAAATAATATAATGTTGGTGTCAGAGCAGCAACTTGACTGGGAGGACTTCTCCTTGCCAGCCCAGCACACACTTTGCAGGTACTCACTCCCCTGATCCACTTTTCCTTACGCTTTCCCGGCTGGTGGACGTTGCTCTCTCCATTCTACTTTGGCACTGGGGTAGCCTTAAACCACTGTAACACATTTGAATGTCCTCATTTGCATGATATACTTCAGCTGCATCAATTTGCTTTTCTTGGCAAACATAATTCACAAGGTGCTTGCTTTACACCCCTCCTACCCTCTCCCTATTCATCTCACCTGGTCGCAGCGCGGAGCACCAAGCGCTGTCAGTGTGGCCCCGCAGCAGCAGACGCTGCTCATGAGAAGGTGAGGAGGAGTCACTGTAACCTCCATCCGCTCGCTTGGGCTCTCCAGCTGCTCTGGGCGGAGGGCAAACTCCCTGGCCATCCCTGTAAAAGTCTACATGACATAATAACCCGGGCACGCAAGGTTGGAGTCTGAGCGGCAATGGGCCAAGATCCACCTTGAGCTCTGCTTGGAGGGAAAAGGGTTTAGGCAGGAAATTATCTCAGCTAACATGAACTTGGGAAGCTGCACGCCATTCCTCAGCCTACACTAGATAGCAAGTCACTGCCTGATCTTTTTGCACTCGCACCACACTAAAAGCTTCTCGGAGTAACTCAGTTCGCTCGGCTCGCCACCTGCTTGCAGGCTTTCACTTACAAGCTTATGTTGAAGGTGACTGTCCCCTCTCTGTGTCCTCAGGATGAATGATGGCCCCTGCAGCTCTGGGAAGCTCCTCCCTGCCTGCCTGGCCGAGGCACTGGGACGTGCTGGTGTCCAGCTGGGGTGGCCTTTCCCATTTGCTCCCTGAGAGCTTGGGGGATCGAATCGACAGGAATCCTGAGCGGAGCCCATGAATCCCAGAGGCACCAGCACAGAGGCGACACCAGGCAGCTTTAAGCTATCTCTCCTCGCCCCGCTCTGTGCTGGGCTCATCTTTCAGCAGATATTAAATCAAGAGCAAACCCGTTGTTACCTGTTCTGGGAGCTGGGCAGCCCCAGGCCCCGTGGCTGTGGTGTGCAGCCTCTGCACGGGCAGCCTGCGGAAACCAGCCCAGCCGCTGCTCTCCTGCGAGCTACAGCCCAGTGCAAGCTCTGGGCATCAAGTACACGCTGCTTGACTGCAGAGAGGCTGCAAAATCACTGAGGAGGTGAGCACAGCAGCTCTGAGGGAGTAAGATGGTTGTTTTCTCCCTTTACAAGATCAATCTTTTCAATAAAAGGATGTTCCTGGTACTGTCCCTGCGATGTGAGCCCCTTGCAAGCACTCCAAGTGCTTTCGCGCCCAGGATTCAAGCTGAATCTCTCCCTTTGTTGACTGTCCAGTGGAGACATAGGTTCTCCCACGAGATTTTCACTGACAACCCTGACTTGTTGGACACAAGTGCTGGAAATCCCTAGTGGGGAAAAAGGGAAACATTTCCCAACCTTTCTTCACCTGCTCTGTGCAAATCTTGTCCCAAGCCTCAAATCCTTGCCATACTACGCAGTGACTCATAGAGAATAGCAAAATAAATGAGGCTTGTGTTCAGGTTTTGTTTAAGACCTTGTGAGACATTTTATCTGAAGAAAAAGCAGCGATGGCAAATCTGGGCTTTAGTGGAAGTCTAAAGTTCACTGGCTGCAAGACAGAGAACTAAGGGATCTAAGGCTTTAACTGAAGGGAGCAGGCGGTACTGATAGGATGCTGCAGAAAAGTTACCAGATGAGATTTCTCCATCGCAAGGAAGCAGAAAAGGTTGGAGCCCAACTTCTCCCTTTTTCAGCCCACCCTCTAAAAGGTTTGTGAGGAAAGGGGCTTTCCTCCTCACCAGCACACGCAGAAGCAGACAGGGCAGGGTGAGAACATCACTCTGATGCATATTCATAATTGTCAGGGTGAAAAAGCTGCTTCAGAGTATTTAATTTCACAGCTAACAAAAATCCAATCTCAAGGTGCTTTCTATGATGAATGTCCTTAGGAGCCCACCTCTCCCTTCCTCGTGTGCCAAAGCATTTTAATTGATGCTAAGGTTAAATTTATTAGAAAACCACCAAGTTATTAGACCCACAGTATGACACTATGGATGTGGAAAGGGAAGGCAGGAGGAGGTTTTGCTACATATTCATCAGCTTTTAAGTTTCTCTTCAGAATTTCTTGAGAAAGTGACTCTTTCTTTCCCCTTAACCACAAACAGACAAAAAATGGACAGAGCTCCCCGAGGCACATTTTGGATGCAGGCACTAAGCTATGAGCCTATGCCTTTGGGATGAATGCACACATTATCCGGTTAGCTCTGTCTGGGGCACTGATTTACACCACTTGTCCACGCAAGTACCTTCAGCGTTGCGTGTTGCTCTGACCGTCCCTGCACACAACAGGCCACAGGGAAGGGAGCTGCGGTTTCTGGCAATGAGAGCCCTGCAACGGTGCAAGCTGGGTGAGACCCAGCCAAGAGGTCAGAGTGCTGGAGTGATGTCCCAGGCTGCAGGGTGGCACCTGGGAAAGGGACTGGGAGTCACTCACCCCGGGAGAAAAGCTGGTGCAGAGGAGAGTGAACGCAGCAGGAGAGGAAGATGTCAAGGTGCTGGAGACTGGCAGCCCCCCATGTGCCATGGGTGGGCAGAAGGACACAGCACTGGTGGTGAAAGGGGCTGCTGGGTTCATCTCCTCCACAGAGCACCCTGGACACTAAATGCTCCACAGAACAATGAAAATAATCTTACTCTCCTCTGCTCTTTGGAGGGTAAAGAGTGTCCATGGTACAGGGACAGGTGATTTATACCTCCCTGTACCAGACCGAGAGACTCTGGCCGTGAGAATGACGTCCTTCATTAACCTAATTGGAAACAACCTTTATTTAGGGCAGAGCAAATCATTCTTGAAATTCTCATAATGCATAGTTCTCCCCTAGGCCATATTTCATTCTTCCTCAAAAGCCCTTGGAAGCAGGCGTGCTGAACACAGCACATGCACACCACCTCTCCCAGATGCTTCAGCAAAGCATACGTGTATTAAGAACATGGAGCCTGGGAAAAAGGAGGGACTGTGGTCACACAGCTGCACTAGTGACGAGACAGGGCAAGGCCCAGCATGAACAGTCTGGAAGGAATTGTTCCTGCTCCTCGGCGTGCGTGCACACACGCAGCAAAGGAAGGAGAGAACTGGCAAAGCTTGCAGGACTTTATTTCCTTCATATCCCTGGCAGGTCTCCATCCTGCAATACATCAGGGGACCTACAAGTGTCCTGTGAGATCAAGCTGGCAAAAAGTAACAATAATCCAGGGGAGAGGAACTTCTATTCCTGACATATTACTTGGGATAGGCCTTATTTTTATGGTTGTGCTTGAGCTGTTTGTAAAGCACACATCTCTCATCGTAATACAGAAAATAATAAAAATGCATCTCCTGCACTGACAGATACGCTGATGTCATTGACACACGGACAATAAACCAGTTTTATAGAAATATGGAGAGCTATCATTTTTGTGTCTGAAAGTAAATCATAAACTAGATCTTGTAAACTTACTGTAGCTATGTGCAGCGTCCAGCCAAGTGATGCTAGGATCAGTGCAAAAACTGTTGCAAAAATCTCAGACTTTCCCCCGCTGCTTTCACTGGGGGCTTGTAGAGCCTTTTCCCCCCCAGATGCATTAGAAGGGGGTACACTTGTCTGAGCTTCTCGGAGAGGGGGATGCTGGAATAACCTGCTTCCCTGCCAATTCACAAACCTGTTCTAGTTCTTCTTGTCTGCTGGAAACCTGCCCAAAGGCCTCCCTCCGTCTGCACTGCTCCCTCAGGTGAGCCTGCGACAGAGGGGGAAGCTTGCACAAGCCTCCCCCCTCTGCTGTCATCTTTAGTGGAGGGTCACAAGCTGCAGAAGCATCAGTGCGGATGCTAAACACATCCACGATCATTTCTGACAGAAACAGCTGCTGGAGTTTTCTTCCAGCTTAAAAACATTTCAAAAACGTGACTATGCTCAATCAAGACTAAATCTGTAACTCCTCTGGGAGGGACTTCAGACGAGAATCTCATCGGGGCTACCCAGCCAGCTCAGTGCAGCCCCTTAAAATCAAACTGCTTGGCCACGTAGTCTTTGGGCATACAAAGCTGCTGTTAAATTTGATTTAAGCTTCATTGCTCAGACTCTGTTCTGAGAAGAGACAGACTGTGAAAGCTCCTTTCCCCTCAATTTAATCAGACTTCAAAATGAGATGAAGTTTTCCAAGCAGCTGCTGCCACAGGTACATTACCAGGAAACCCTCGTGTTCTGCATCTCAGACCCTATTCTTGTGTTCACAGGAAGAATCAAAGCTAAACCTACATCCCATGTCCATATCTGGCACCCAGGAGGACACTGGTATGGCTGGACTGGCTTGATCGCATGCACTGTCTACCTGAAAAACCATACATTTTATTTTGTGTGATTATTGGTTTTGCCCTTTCCCTGTCCAGACTTGGACAGTTGCTTTTCTTCAGCCAACATGCCACAAAGCCAGAGCCTTTCTTGGAGAGGCAGAGGAAACCTGATGAGCCTGGAAACTCAGTTGACCTCCAGTCTCTTTCAACAGTAAACAGCAAGAATTGATTTCTGCAATTCCTAGCACAGGGGAATCTTAGGCACTGCTGCCTGCCTAGCAAATAAAGCAAGCCTTAAAAAGTCATAGGAGAGCAAAAAAGCATAGCTGAGTGACTGCTCAGTATCTGAAGGACAGATTGCAGTGTAAGGAAAGGCAGTCCCGAGTCCCCTACCCAAAACCACTTTGTAGATTACAGAGTTTTCCTCTGCCAGGGCTGCCCACCCCCATCCGTTACAGACAGAGTAAGTCAGCTTTCTGCCTCCCCCTGTTAGCCACCTCGGACTCTTGCAAGCCCCTTTGAGAGGGGGTGCAAAGCTCTCAGTGAGATGTGTCCTTCACACACTCACACTGGTGCCCAAGACTGCCCAGGTGGGGAGCAGAGGTCGCACCCAGGGCTGGCACTGGCGGTCCCCATGCCCACCCCGGGACACCACTGCCCCGCTGCTCCATCAACCCCCGGAGGAGCGTGTCTCTCAGCCCCGGGGACACAGCTCGGCTCCCTGCCCTCCTACACCTGGGGACACCCACGGGGACCACATCCTTCCCACACCCAGGGCCGGGGTTGCCTGAGGGCACCGTGTCCCTCCCGGGGATGCCGGCGCACCGCCTCCCCCACGGCCGGTCCCCCCCTTACCTTTCCCGGAGGAGCCCCCGGCGCTGCCTGCTCCGCTCTGCGCCGCCAGAAACTTGCCG
>VYZM01019758.1:9852-39740 GCA_013398915.1 Dromas ardeola | reverse complement strand
GGGGCGCAGGTTCCGCGCCCGCGGGAGGGCGGGGGGAGCCACCGCGGCTCAGCACCGCCGGAGGCGGACAGCTCCGCTCCCGCCGCGCCCGCACTGGGCTATGCCCCCCGCACCGGGCTCGGCTCTGCCCCCCGCACCTGCCCTGCCCCGCACCGGCCTCGGCTCTGCCCCCCGCACCGGCCTCGGCTCTGCCCCCCGCACCTGCCCTGCCCCGCACCGGGCTCTGGCCCCCGTACCAGGCTCTGCCCCACCCGCAGCGCTGGGCACGGCCGAGGGACACTGTCCCCACTGCCAGGGCAGCTCTTGCACTGTGGGGCTGGCACGGCCAGCTTGGCCTGGGCACCCCTCTCCCCACCAGGCACCCAGCCCCGGCACCCTCCTCCCCAGCCACACATCCCCACTAACTGGCTTCGGAGCCTCTATTTTCATAGCAAGAGAAACTGAGGCACGGAGAGTGTAGTTTAAAGCAGCACCCCTGGCCTCAGCATCCCCAGGCTCACTTTTCCCTCCCCTTGGCCACCTCCTCTCACCCCACTCAAGGGAAGCAGGCTGGTAATTCACTCACCTCTCCCCGAAGATCTGGCTGGCCACCCGGCACGACCCCATGCTGTGCTGCGAGGTGCTCCAAGGACATGCTCAGAGTGACAGAGGAGACTAGGAGGTGGGGATCGATGTGCTGAGCCTGTTGCCAATCGGAGCTGGGTTTTGTTTTCCACCCAAATCATTTGACCTGTCTCTGCTTGGCAAAACACGAGTCACGACCATCACTTAACCATGCATTTTGTTAATTCTCTCCGCACCAAGAGCTTTCCCTTGGTTGCCAGTTAGAAATGGGAACAATATCAAAAATCCTAGTGCTCATTTTTAGAACTCCAAATAGCGTCAGGACTGCTGGTCAGCTTGGATTCAGGTGCTTAAATTTGCTTCAGAAAGGAACCCCGAAGCTGGAAAAATGGACAGCAATAGCACAGCAATAGCCTCACGTACTCTACGTGCTTTGGAAAGAGCCTTCATAAGAAACATTTATGGACTAAACAGCTATGTAAATAGATACATACTGAGATTATTATAAACTGAAAGTTAGTTGTTGTTTGTGTTCCAGAAACACAAAAGCCTCAGCCAAGTTTGAGGCCCCGTTGTGCAGGCCCCTCCACAGGGCCAGTGTTAACCCAAAGAGCCCAACATCCATCAGGGAACGTGCCCCATTTTCTCCCTTTCACCTGGGATGGACCTGAGACACACCATTCAGTGACACGCCAAGGGACACAGAGAGTCCTCGGCAGAGTAACAAGCTCAAAACGGGAGCAGCAGCACACCACACTGTACACAGGGACTGCAGCTGGTTACTAAACTTTGTGGGCATGTTTGCATAATTGCATTATTTCTTTTAGCATAGTTTCCTTGGGAAACAGACCTCCATTTCAGTCTGTCTTTCCTCAGCAACACTGCTCCTCCCCAACAGCACTTCATTCATCAGCCGTTCTCATCCAGATTTGGAAGCAGGATTTAAGTCTTTGAGATAATTTAGTTCCCACTTGGTTTGTGCAGTGGGGAAAGAAAGACCCAAAAGAGCTGGCTGCAAAGGTGAGAAAGCTCAGTGGAGATGCCATGGGGCAGCTGATCAAGCAGCACCCACAGACCCCTTCTTGTCTGCAAGAGATTTTGAGAGAGAGATGGAGGAGACAGGGGTTACAGAGGTGAGGAGACAGAAAACCACACCTGCAGGAAACTAGACTTCATGGAACAGCTTTTTTTCTTAAAGCCTAAGCATATGGTGAGCTGGGCTTAATCCCAGACCTACCACTCTTTCAACATTGCTTCTTTAAGGCAATGGTTGAGGCACAGAGCAAGTCTTTAAAGGAGTAGTTTTGATCTGGGATTGAACCAACAGGTTGATTTCTATAAATCAAAATTGACGGAAGCATAATTTTTTGCTGTGAATCCTAGAGATTTTGGTATAGCCTTTGTCATCTTAAGCATCTAATTTTGTTTTCTAAGCTCTCCCTTCTTCTTCCTCCCTCTCCCACACCCCATCCCCCAAGAAAGAATGAATATTCGAGCTATCAGTCCCCCAAAGGAACATGAGCCCAATCAACAGAGAATGACCACAGGGCGCTGGCAGCATTACAAGGACAACAGAAGAGGTATGTTAAACCTACACAACGTCACCTGTCCCAGAACTAATATTTCTGGCTGCCAGGCAGAAGGATCTGAAGTGGAAAAGACTTGCCGTGCAGGTCACAGCCCGTGATTAAGCAGGCAGCTCAGAGCGCCCCGTTCCCCTTTCAACACCAACATTAATCACAGCATTGGGACTACAATCCTTTTTCATTTTTCTCTGTCTCTCCCTCTCTGCCCCATGGGCCACAGGCGAAGGCTAACCAGAAGTTTTTGATTCCTCTTTGGCCACTTCCTGAAGAGACCTACTCGAGTTCAATCTGAAGACTGTAAGTACTTAGTTTTACTCCCAATACATCGGAGCTCACTTGGCCCAGCTGAGGCAGCTTTGTACAGCAGACCCTGTTGGTCTAAGGTCTCGGTTCCAGCTATGCCTCCAAAAGAGACCAGCGTTTACCTCTCTAAATGCCTGTTTAATCCTGTTCTCCTGTCAAGAACAGCTTCCGTCTTGGAAGATACTTTCTCCAGATGCTTTTGTAAGTCTGTGCTAATCAAATCAAACAAGCCTTTTCGTGTAATTAAACATTTAGCGTTTCAAGCATATGAATGCAGAATTTGCAGCATAATCACAGAAAACTGAGGGTACTGGCAGTGAGCACAGGGACATGGGAACTCCCCTGCTCATCGATGAGCCAGGAGGACATCGCGGCAGCCCGCAGGAACTCCCCTTCACCAATGCCAGCCTCCAGACCTAGGAGCAAGCCTTCCCGATTCCATCTTTGAAATGAAGCCTATGGGCTCTTTTTCTTACAAAGAACTTGAAAATGAACAAAAACAAACAAAATTAAATCACTGTAGCTCTTCAAAATGGGCATCTGGGTTCTCCTTCAGCCAAGGGAAGCTGGTAGGGGAAGAAAATACACGTGCATACACATGTGGACACGCTACATCTTCCTGTCCAGAGGAACCCAGTACGTCACGTTATAGCCAAAACAACACGGCTCACCTCCTAAAGCTTTCAACCAGCTCTACACACAGTGACAAAAATCTACGAAAGTTGCCTTGTTTTGCCGCTGCAGCAATGAAACGTTATATTCACTGCTGCTTGCTCAGGCTTTCAGCCTTTCAGGGCAGGTCGCTGCTTCCTCAGCGCAGCTCTCCTGCTCCCCAGCTGGCCCGGCAAGGACCTGGGTATCACTTTTGCACCAGGTGAAGAAGGGACACTGCAGCCCAGCTGCTACCCATCAGAGGGGCTTTGCAGCGTTGCGTCCTCGCCCAGCCTCAGCTCAGCATTTCTGCAGTCCAGATGGTGGGAAGTAACCTGAGACTCACATCCCTCTGCCTGTTCGAAACTACCAGCTCGCCACCAGATATGGGACCCTTTCCCGCGAGCACCCCATTAAAATGTAGGCAGCACAACTCTGGTAGCGTTGGAGATAAGGAGGAGGTGAGACTTTGGGAACCACTAGTCTGGCTGTGATCGGACTTCCTTCCCTGTGGTTCTGCCCCTGTGCTGGAAGATGCTGACTGCAAGAACTTGTAAGCATACCAGTGCGTTCAGCCATTTAAATCTCAAAATTGTGCACCTAATTTGTATGTGCAAATACTACAACCTTTTCCATGCAAACTGGGCATTTTGACACACAAGCATTCATTATGGAGATGTGTGTTTACAGTTAATTTACTTGTGTAATAACTGCACATGGAAAATAGAGGCAGCCATGCCTCTCTTCTGCATATCAACCCTGACACCAAATACTGTCCCAGCAGCAATCTCTGGCTGGGAGCTCTCACCCTCCCTGCAGTACGTGCTTTGCGATAGTGAGCAGGGAAAGCTGTTTTTAAGAGGCCAAGGACAAGAGGATACATGGCTGCGGGCAGCGCTGCCAAAGTTGCCAGGTGCTCAGTTCTCTGTATGTTTCTTCCATTTCTGGCCATTTTTTCGCATTGATGATGAAATGAAAAAGCATTCCGTGGGGTACCAAAGGGACATGGCAGAGCATCTGTTTTCTGAGACAAAGGAGGAGGGATGCTGCTGCCCAACAAAAGATAGCAAGCCAGCTGATCAGATCTGCAAGGAAGTAACTTAGACAAAGATAAGAGAAACAAACATCAACTGGGCATAGGGAATATCCTGGGAAAACAGTGGAAGTTCCCCAATACCAGGAGACTAAAATGATTCAAAGAAGAAAAAAAAGAAGGAGGAGGAGATTGGTGTGGTGGAGAGTTAATTTCCCATGCTTGCTCTGCTGTGGAACAGGTGTCTGAGAGACCATCCAGCTACAGCATCATTAGAAGAAAATTCCAGCATAATACATAAGATATCCTAGTTGCTACATCTAATTATGAGGAAGAGTAAATCACCATGAAAAAATTATCCGTCAAACAGAGTATAAACACGTAATTGACAATCAAACTAAGAGCTGCCATCCATCTTCAGAGGCTGTTGCTGTGTATAAGAAGACACTACTTGTATTCAAGAAGTAGAAGAGTGCTTCTGGAGTTATTGTAAAGACCTATTAATCCAATAAATCTTTAAATATTTACAAAAACTTGATCCAAAAATGAAAACTTTGTCAAGTATGTTTTCTCAAACTGGAGACCAGTAGGACTCTGCATTATCAAACTGGATTTTGCTAAGGCAGCTGGGCAGATGTTTATAACAGTGCTTTGTGAAACATCTGGTACTAATCTAACTAAAGAATTTTTAATTAGCCATTAATTTCCTCAATAACACAAAAGTCTAGACCACCTGCCAAGACCACTGACAGGTCTAACTAGACTAGGATGCCTAAGAATGCAGCATGAACTGTGCACCTTGCCCTTAAAGCTCACATTTTTATACCCTTATTCATATCTTGCTCTTCCTCCATCAAAGGCCACGTAAACAAAGTAAAATGGAGTCACGGTCACGCAGGGATGATGCCTTCAACCAGATCTGAGTTACATTCCCACCAAATGCCCCACGGGCCTCACCCTTACCGTTTCCAGTGAGCAACTCATAGCAGTGCTCCAACCTCAGCCTGGAACTCAGCCCAGGCTCAGGAGGTCCCGGCCGGCTCCGGCTCCTTGGGTGGACGCTGCTGGTGAGTGTTAACATCTGCCGTTCAGCAGCCAAAGCAGCCTGCGGCCCATGGCAAGAAGGTTGTGTTGGCACTGGTGACAGGTTTGAGAGCAAGCTGTAGCCAGACTCCTTTATGGCTGTGCTGCTCAGAGAGTGAATCAAGCAGCCCTTCCAGTCTGTGATGGTTGCTTTAATAACCAAGGCTGAGATTTTGGCCTCTGCCTTTTGAACAGAAAGCTCTGTGGATGCACTACATGCATCCACAAGCTGCTTCAGCTGCATAAAAATCCTATTTAGGTTTTTCCTTGTTACTGATCCATCGTCCAGGCAGCAAGTGTCAGCTTTATCGCACAGACCTCCTACATTCCCAAACTGCTATTGGTCCTTTCAATGTATTTATCTATTTTGTTTTTAAGAAGTGAAGGGCTGATGGAGTTGAGATTTCCATTTAGTATTTTTACAGCAGTACAGCTGGGAGGTCATTTGTGAATTTATTGGATTTTAGTGCTTTGGTGATAAAAATGTTTTATTTTAAAATGAGATGGTTATCCACGATCCTCTGTGAGCACTTCCATCGTTGATGGAATAAGAGGCATGACGGACTCTACACCGTTGCAGTCAATCATGAGACTGAGACTATCCTGAAATCCACAGACTTCTAGGGTCTGAGGAATCTTGTAAGTGGCCTGTTCCTGATTAGTAATGGCAGTTAATTCATCCCTACTGATCTCCTCGGCTCGAGTTGAGTTTTGAATCACAATTTTCTGCCCTCAGTCTTAACCCATGGTGTTTCTCTTCTTTTTTTATGAAAACAGACGTGGCTACACTCATTTTAAATATCTCTGGCAATGGCAGTACTGAATACAGTATCAACAGAGGTCACTATTCAGGCAAAATGTCCATGAAACCTGTATTTTTGGCAGATAATGTTGCTTACAAATAGCTATTCCTACTTACATGAGTGACCTTTACAGGCAATGAAAGGTGCAGCCTACACCTTGAACTTAAACCCATGCAACTCTTCTAATCGCACATTTCAGTTTTAAAAAGGGACAGGCATTTCTATTAGAAAACTGAAAGGCAACAACACTTATTTAAGTATAACACTTACTAATATCTAAGAATGTTAGAAACTCAGGTATTGAGCAGTATATGAAAATATCATTCCCCTTCAGCATAAAATTGGCACATCTAAAAGTCCAGTGAAACATTTCATTTCCATTCCAATGACTTCTAGGAACAAAGACCTACAGAAATCTCTCAAATGAGAAGACCCTCAGCGCAAAGCCAAGAAAGAAGAAATTCTACCACACGGGAACTATTTCTTTGCAAAGTTGAGTGTTTCAGGTAAAAGAAGGTTTATAAGGAAACATGAGGCTTGGACTGGAGGTGCTGACGTACAGGAGTATGCTGCTTCCTGCAGTCTCTGCTGCAGCGACATTCGCGTCCGGCAGAGGAACAGAGTAGACAGTCATGGATAGGACTGCCTTAAATCACTGCAATGAGATTTTCCAGAGCTTTCAGTTGATGCCCCTGGTAACTGAGAGCAGCCCCTGGCTGGCACACAGAGATGTTAACTGGACCATGCCCAGTGACCCTGCGGTGGCAACAATAGATTTCCTTCCAGCATTAGGACTCTCAGTTTCCTTGGTCACCTCTGGTTGCCTCAGTTTCCCTCTCAGAAGAAAGCAGACTGCAGGGATGTTGTGAGGCATAATTTAAATTTGCAAGATGCGCTGACATCACTAGCTAGAGATCTGTTCTAAATGTTTAACTTTTCTTTATCATAGCCTAAACAGAAAACCAGTCAGCAACACACCAATTGAAACTGAACCATTAGAGGAGGCTGCAAGAGAACTGATGTTTAGCTTTTTCATTAAATAGCAGTGACAGATACAGATTAGGAACACGTTCCATAGCATGAACATGAAGCCCAGCTGCAGCCTGAGGCGTAGCGAAGCCTGGAAGAACCACAGTTGTTTGTATGCAAATGACAGAGTTGTCCGCAGAAACATGAATCAATGACAGTACATGTGTGCAGAGATTTGGAAGCACATTGCTCAATCTCCTACAAAGAGGATGGGAATACTTTTCTCTCTTGTACACCTAGTTTGTTCCTGCCGAATAAAGCGGCACATACGGCAAATTGCTCTCGTCAATAACCAAGCCAGGAGAGACAAAAATAAAGTGACAGGGAGCAGGGATCCAGGGCTCAAGTGGCAAAACAGCTCTGATGATATTATGCTCAAAAAACATGGTATCAAAACCATCGTGAGAGAGAGAGAGGCTTGAATAATCACTTCGTGTTGGTCGGGGAAGATGGAGACCCTGGGGATGGCTCTGCCCTTCACGGTGTTTCAGACATGAGTCCTTTCCATCACCTCCCAAGCAGGTGAGCAGCAGTGTAACGGGACGGAGAGGTGGAATAGGAGCTGTTGTGCCCCACAGTCGCTCACCTGGGAAGCAGGAGCTCCAGGAGACAGAGCGAACGTGTGCAGGAGCAGGCAGCCGCCACTACAGCACGTCAGCAGGAGATGGGAATTCAACCTCCCACGTGAAAGGGGACACAGTCACGAATCTGAGAGCTGCCAGAAATAGCACAGCCCCATGGAAGGGTCTTACTGCCAGGACAGGGGCGGTCACAAGGAATACGAGTCAGCCAGCTGCGCTGCGCTGCCCGAGCCAAATGCTGCTCTGTCCTATATTGTCAGGCAGCTGAAAGGAGCCTCGTCCTTCAGTCGAATGAAAAATTAGTCTGTGGACGTATTCATGGGACAAGAGAGTGCAGAGACAATTGGGGGGAAACTATCTCCATACTCACCTGGATTAATGACTCACAGAACTGTCCAAACAGCTGTGTCCGATACCAAGGATATCTGCAGGCAGCAAAAGGCTCCGTACCAGATACAAACACTATCTCCACCGTGCAGGCCAGCGCTGGCAGCTGCAGGAAGGGGAGTTCCCTAAGAGGCAGCTCTATTTTGAGCATGAGGGGCAGCAACCAAATGGCCACGGGTGGTGTTGAAAGGTCTTGACATACAGATGGGCATGCTTACCTGCTTTGCCAGTCGTGCACAGAGCACAACGCTGTGCAGTATCAGAAAAGGGCAAATCTTGCATGACATCCTTGCTAGGGATTCACTTCTGCCCTTCTTCGATGTTCTCTGTACACGGCCATCAGCACAACTGCAGCACAAATCTGTTTGGGCTAAGGGAGAAGCTTCAGGTGGGAGCTGAAGGAACCATAAACCCTTCGGAGGACTTGCTCCTTTGTCGTCACTTTGTATGAGCAAAAAAGACCATATGAGACTAAACAAGCCATTCTAAATAATTATTTACCTACTCACATACTGTTCCTGTGGTGCAACCGAAGTAAATGCCTGTATTGATCAAACACTGCCCACCAGCCAAACCCAAGCTCCCAGCCAAGGTGGAGCCTTCATTTCTGACCTATACAAACACAGAAAACATCGTCTTGATATTGATTTCCCTCATCATTCCCAAAATTAAAGGTTGCACGCCATCAGGTTCCTGCTAACATTTATCACCTCCACAGAACAGTTGGATAAACTCTTTTTCCAGCATTCCTCAGCCTGTGTTGGGATCTCATTTTCCCGGTCAAAGGACATTTCTCCCAGCTGCCTTCTTCCGGCTTTTGTATTGTCCTGCCCATTGCATGGCACGCTACAGACCTCGCTACACTCATCCGCAGGAACCGCTCCAAGCTCTGCTACTGAACTGTTCTGTAACTTCAGGTAAATGACTGAAACTCTGCCGCCTTACCTCCATCACGCAACACTGACAATGCACCTTTTGCAGCTCTTGGGGTGATACAAAACTCTGGTGGCCATGATTGAGATGAAGAGTTAGGTCAGTACAAATCCTCATTCTTGCTTCCTTACATTAGAGACAACACCTTTCACTGACAGAGCTGGTATTTAACCCCTTGTGAAAACCTTACTATTAAACCCATTTTCTGGTAAGCACTCAACAGGATGGAAAACACTGACATGACTTGCCTGCAGTTCATGACTAGCCCAGGAATATGAAGCCCCAAAGCTACCGGCACAGTGATGTTTTAGCCAGCTCTGCCACAGGAAATTTTAAAGGAGTATCAGCAGCTGCCAGGCAAAATTCGTTCAGGACAACGAACAAAAAGATTTTGAAATAAATCTGTAGTCTTCAGGAAGTGAAAGACCAATATGTCAAAGAATTATCAAGTATAAAGAAAGGTCTATAAAAGTAAGTAGTGATGAGTTGAGAGGATCATTTGTGAAGGAACAGAGCCCATGAAGGACAACTTGGGGATTATTTCAGCTAAAACCAGGGATCTACAAGCAGATTAATTTTAAATACAATGGAAAAAACTGAACTGAAGCACTAAATAAGAGTGTGGAACTGAAGAGAGGGCTTTGGATTCTGCTCAAGCGGCTCGTTTATGCCCCTTACAGAAAGGCTCAAAAGGACAAAACACAGCAGATACTCTGTAAGTCACTTCCCAGCTCTGCTGCCATGCATAAGCAGGGTGTCTTACTGAAGCATTATCATCTCCACTTGGCAGAAAATTTGTGAAGACCAGTTGAGAGGTCTCCAAGCCAGCCAGCTGCAGCTAAAGTCCTGCATACTACCACTCTTGGCTTCCACTCAGACCACAAAAGCATTTAATTTTAGAGAGCAAACAGAGAGCAGAGAAAAGTGCTGATTTCAATTGCGTTCATAAAGCAGACAGTGTCCTAAGCTTTAGAAAACGCAGAGCTACAACATAATCAACGAGGTCAAAGATATTTCCCTAAAAGCATGCTCCTAACATTTGACCTCAATAACAGTAGATTGAAAGATGATAAATTCTCCTTCAAGATAGGCTTGGTCTTATTCCTAAAGACAGAGAAAATCACCATAAATAGGAACAGAAGAAAATTACGAAGCAAAATTGCCTGAACGTAGACTGAGGTTCTCTGTAAAGCCTCATCCCCTCTCTCAGTCCCCCACAATTACTTGGCTAGAGCAGGGACGTACCAAAACAGTCACAGTACATCATATTAATGAAATTAATCTGGAAAGCATTACTTCCCGTTCCGTTGCTCTCCCTTTTGGTGAATCACGTCATCTCACTGGGCCCCTATTTCCCCACCTGCAAACAGCATTAATAGTATTTATTTCACACAGTGTGGTGTGAGATTCTGCTTTTTACCTGTCTGTGCACGGCTCTGAAATCTGCACGCCGTGAGTTTTTCAGCATGCCAGTCACGGTTTCTCCTTTGGTATCTCCCAGGCACATTTTGTACCTACTAATGCCACCCATCAGTCTGTTGTGCCTTGCTGTGTCAAGTGTCTTACAGATGTCTGTGTCCACCGCCTCCTGTGCGCAACTCTGCTCATTCCATCATCACCTCAAAAGTGGGGGGAGAAACCCTACTACATTTGTCTGACAAAATTTAGCCACACTGGCTGATTTTTATCAACTCACATTTCTCCCATTGCTTTGTGCTCTCATCTCATTTTATCGTCACTAGATTCTTACCTAGCCTGATGAAGGTCAGACTCACTGGCCTATAATTTCCTGAGTACGCCCGTGCTGAAGAGGCAGCTCAGCATCTTTGCAAGTGGGTTAGGGACAGATTTGAAGGGTAACATTTTGTGAGAAACAACGTTAGGTGATGGCATTCATTTAAGACAGATCTATGCTACAAGCTACGCATGCTGTTGCCCAACTTCCGACCATCTGTACACCAAATTTTCAGCTTTATGTTAAATAGACATTAATCCCATGCTTGTATACTTAGATGGAGGCATGAGATAACACATATGTTGCTCTTGAGATGCACTTCCCCCCTCACAATTTGTGCTTGTGAGTGTAATGGAAATATATATTAAAATACATGTTACTGTTCTTGTATTTGGCTTTTCAACGCCACCCACAATTCCCAGTGCCTGCATATTCCTGCTTCTCACATCCCACTTGTCCGCTGTGCTTTGAATGCTGCCTGCTACTTAAAGTCCAGCTGGCCGGAGTTTAACCCTTAACTTTCAAGATCCTCCCCCAGGCTCTCTCTAAACCAGCCCTGTTCAGCTCCACAGCCCAGGACGCGATATTGCACAGCATCTCCAGGAGCACTCTGGGGCTGGATCCCACCCAATGTCAGCACCGCCAGGAGCCAACAGCCAGCACAGCAACCAGGGTGCTCCCTCTCCACCTTCCCCTGCCATGCAGAGATCATCTCACCCCTTGCCATAGGTTCTCAGCAGTCAAACTTTAGTGAAGAGACCAAAGCAGAGGGGAGAGGGGCAAACACTTGTGAAGCAACAAGCTGAAGGTCCTGGAGCAGGCTCTAATGCTGGGAGTCAAGGGTTAAAACATGCCTTGGGGTTAATTTCCTAGGGTCAGACAAAAGCCTGGAAAGCAAAAGGCATAAAACCCAAATATAAGTAGGCAGCACTCAGAGCAGCTAAGAACCATCCACAGAGACGGTAGTTATCCTGGTCACAACAAGGGATACCTGACAGTTGCCTTTAAGCATCAGTACAGAGAAAATTCTTCCAGCTCATGGCTATTTCATAGCAACGACAAGGGCTGAGCTGTGGGGATGGCGCAAAGGGTCTATGTGCTTCATGAAGTTATCTCAAAGGGAACAGATGTGCTGAGATCAAAGAGCACTTACTGGTTCAGCCATCCCTTGTGTCCTTCAACAGTGGTGTCTCCTTTATGCCACGTACCTGCCTGCTTTTCCCAACAAAACCGAAAAGATTGGCACGCTTTTAGGTTCCTATGATACATGGAACACATGAGGCCTGTAAGTCATTTTCTGCAAAATCTCTGCAAGCCCACAGCCAGATCCATTAACATTCACCATATCTCACATTCGCACAGCAAAGTGGAACTGGTGCACCCAGCACTCGCAGACCAGTGCGTGCCTCATGGCCTTCAACACACCCACACACAGCAGCAGAATCCTACCGGCACTAAGGTGCATTGGTGCTGAGAATTTGGGTTTGGTCCAGGAAAGGAAAAATTTAGTATTTTAAAATCCTTAGGTGTGTCACTTCACTAAACTAGTCTCCAAGGCTCTGTTTCATTAACAACTCCAAAGGATGATTTTTCAATACTTTTAGGCCTCCCAGAGGTCACCAAAGGAGCATGGGGCTCAGTTGCACAAGGATGCTGTACATCATGCTTCAGTTTGCAAATGCCATGTGGCCATATGACAAATCAGGCAGGTTCCAACATACTATGGTTGGACTAGATGATCTGAAAGGTCCTTTCCAACCTGGGCAATTCTATGATTCTATGAATTCCATCTGCATATAGAAGCGCATGGAGATCTCTGTGCTGTGGCTTTGTACAAGGCTCCACACGTGTGAAATGACCTGACAAGAAATATAACCTCTGTAGTGGTGAATAAGGCTTCATCCTTAGAAATTATGGACTAGATTCTCAACTGGCATAAATCAAACACAGCTCTGAGTGACACCAAAGGAACAATATATAGCAGCTGACGAAAGGTTGTAACACCAAATCAAAGAAAGAGGCAAATGTGTAACTAGAAAACTGGTTATTCTTCAATCTCCTTCCTTCCACAGATGCCCCAAATATCATCTCCTCTTCTTTGAAAGCCACATACTTTTGTTCTTCCCAGCCCTGCCTGCTTTTCACACAAGAACTTAAAGTTAGCTACCCGCTTGACAAAAACACTGGAAGGTACTATTCTCCTTAGCACACAGCTTGTGCTAACTCGTACCTTAACAAGCTACCAAAGAATCAGTATCTTGCTGCTGAAAACGTTGTGTAAAGACACAAGAACTTGCATCAGCCCCTCCTGTGTGTTTCCTAGCCCTGACAGCAGCACTACCGGGAAGGGCCACCAGCCCTACACCAGGCATTTCACACTCTGGAGTGAATTCCTTTAATTTTTATTTTATTATTTTCTAATGTTCAAAGTCTACTTTGAACACACGCAGACTTAGTATCTTATCAAGTTATTTTATTTTAGGAAAACACATGGCAGATTAATTTCCATTAGAAAAGCATCAATTTAAACAGATCTTTGGCTGGACTTTCAAATTGTTCCTAATTAATATTCCCTTTGAAAGCTATCAGCTTCCTTTACTACTAACCTAGCTTTTCTGCATCAGAATATAAAACTAGTATTTCAAGAAAAAGTCACTTTTGCATGTAGAGTCATTAGATACCTCTTCACTATCAAGGTCAATTTTTAAGACAATTTTTTCTCCTCCTCTCTGAAGGTCTGCCAGGCCAATAACTTTCTCCCCTTATCTTCCTATTCATACTGCTCTTTTACACTGGCGTAATTTCTTTCCCACATTTCTGTACTCTATGGCTTGATAGTTTTTAATGAGCCTTTCACAGCTGTGGTTTTATCTAGTATTAATTCCGTACCCTCAGTTCCTCTCCTTGTTGTACAGATCAGGTTTAACCACATTGTCATCAGCGGTCCTCCGCTAGCACAAAACCAGCACAAAGATTATGGTGCCAGACTTTGTTTTCAATATAAAACTGTGTCAGTCATGATTAAAAGACAGTGCCTTAGCGACTGGAGCATAAGCTAGTTCGGTGTCTCAATCAGGTTTCTAGCAGACAATTTTCCCTAATCACAAACCCACTTAAAAACCTCTTTGTTTGCTGGCGATGGGAGAGCTGTTGACTGAAGAGAACAGGAAATCGGGCTCCTCTTCACGAAGCTGCTTCTGGGGCAGCGCTGCCGGGTGTCATGCCGTTAGTGCAGCAGGGAACAAACTTTTCAGCTACATCCCATCGGGGAGGTGGATGAAGTCTGGACATCCCCAGCAGCTGAGCCGGTGCCTTTCACAAGCACCACGTTCCAGGGAGTACAAATGGAGAAACTGGGACATGACTTTCAGTTTGACAGGGAAGGTGTCTGCTGGCAATGAATGAACCTCCCCGTGACTTCAAGCTTTGTTGGGGAAAAAAAAAAAGAGGACAAATTTTAAGTGCCATGGAAATAAAAATACCCCATCACTTCATTTTATCCTGTCACTCTGAACAAACGCAGTGCTTGTTTTTAGGACTACTTTTCAGATAGCCATACAATTTCTGAACAGAAAATTCACAGTGCTGAGCACTGACAGAAAAATCACTGCCTCTAGCTATTATCTAGTCATATGGAAAATATTCGACTGAGGAAATAAAGTCCATCATTGGAGAGCTTGAGTGATAAGCTGCAGGCAGAAAAAGCAGAATCAAATCAGCGTCAAACCTACATTCACTCCCAAGATATGCGAGCAGCCTACTTGAGCTCAGTAAAAGTCATTTTGCCAACAGGCTTTGAGCCTGTTGAAGAGAAGCAGGAAGTACAATGAAAGGAAAAAGAGGATTTTTAAACCAAGCGCTGAAAAGTACCAGAAGATGCCTACAACCTGCCCTGAGACTACAAACTCAGGAACAGCCAAGAAGGAAAATACAGTGATTATACCCTAGGCTTGTACTGTGACAAGGAACATTTTCTTTTGACCATTCCTAGCAGGTAGGGTTCTTGCTGACAAAGTCCTGTATGTTTTGCACTTCTGCTATGTGTTGCTTCCTAGGATGTCTCATCTTTCTTTCCCCCAGAAAATGTTTATAGACCTCACGGTGTTTTAACGCATCTCAAAAATGACTTTATGGAAAACAGGTTGTTTTCTTCCTCAGCTTTCCATTGTATTGCAGCTAAACCCAAGTAGAATGATGGCTACACGCCACATCTTTGTGACTCAACCCTGCTTCTGCTCTACCAAATTCCTCGCAGAGCAAGACCAGACCGACACAAGGTTCCCAAAGGTGTCTAGACTGTTGCAACATTTAACAGGCTGTATTTTAAGCAGTGAGCACTGAATCAGGAAGAATTTAACTCCAGCTGCAGGCAGAAGAACTGCACTAAAAACAAATTTGTGCCAAAAGTTTTAGGTGTGAGTTACTAGTATCTGAATACTGCACCTTCCCTCTTTCATTATGAAAGGAAGTGCTTGGACCGGAGCACCATTTTATTAAGCAGCACATAATGCTCACTGTAGTATACACAGCAGCACAGTTACCACGCTCTACTTCACAGCATTAAAATGAACTATCCTCCAAGCAGGAGAAACCTTCATATCAAAGATTCAAATACCACAGGCTTTGATGCTGCCAGAAGAGATTCTTTTAATTTTTGATATGCCTCTGAATAGTCCAAGACTTTACAAGTCGCAATGGAAAGTGAATCAGACTTTGATTCCTGAAACAGGCAGAAGTCACTAAAAGAGTCCAAGCGAACGGCAGTTTTGAAAACCTAGACATGGCAGACTTTTCACAGAGCCTGGCAGTGATCTGTAGAGTAGAGAATGCATTTCAAATGAACCAGTGCTTGTCTACCCGAATATTGAAATGCAGGAGTAAGAAAGGGAAAGAAAAGGATCCCTAGGACTGGCTGTGCACGGAAAGCACCTTTCAAGTTTGAACAAACTCTGAAGATGCAAGACCTTGTCCTGGTCGGACAAGGGACACACACAGAGCAAACACCCCCTTCTACCCTCAAGTACTCACCCATTCTAAATCTTATTTCTGTTACCAGGATGAAATTCTCCACTGGAGACCTAGGAGTGGGAGACGGAGCCTAACGGCATCCTCTGCTCAGCTCCCATCTCCCCAGCTCTGTCCTGGAGCAGCACCAGCATGGCAGCCTGCCCCTTTGGTACTGGGGGGAAACGCGGCCTCCAGCACCAGTTCTCAGGGCAGACACTGAATAAGACATCCCCTTAAAAGAGGTACAAAGTTTCCTTAAATCCTTAACAACATAAGACCCAAAATATCAGATCATCTACATGGACACTGTCTATAAAAATCTGTATAGCAGGAAAGAGTATTCCTATAATATGATGCTGTTCTGCCACTAGGCTTCATCTTTTTCCTTAAACTTAATTTCTACCCTTCCTACCCTTAACTGTAGCCTTGCTCACACTGTGTGTTCGCTGCAGAAGCTATACATAAACCGTCTCTCAGAAGCTGGCCAAATTGATCTCGCTCTCCCAAGACGGAGTCTCACTGTGCTCTGTCCTCTCAGCACAGAAACGGCGAGGCACAAGCAGTAACCAATACCAGAGTGCCATCTATAGCTATTTCACATGACTTCGCAGCAACGCGGAGTAGAAAATGCACACACGCATGCGCATTCCCCTCCCTGGCATTAAGAATACCTCTGAGAGAAACTTCTGTCGTTAAATTCTCTTATTCTCCAGACCTTTATCATAGCAAAAGATGTAACAGTAGCTGCCCTAAGAGGGGCTTTACTTCTCCCGGAGTGAGAGGCGGAGCGTGGGGAATCACACCCCTCTCCCCACTCTCCCCTAAAAAGGAGAGGCAGAGCATATGCATACAGCCCACTGATTTCTGCTGAGGTGGCCCAAAGCCAGCTTATAAAGCAGGCTTGTTACAGCTACAAGAATACATCTTCTCATTTAATACTGTGTGAAAAGATGCTAGAACAGGTTTGCATTTTTAGGCCAGGCACCAAGCATAAAGCAGAAAAAGATGGAAATGGCATTCTCCCCTCAGTACACATCCCAGGACCAATAAATGAGCCACATCCACCAGCTCTTCCCAAGGGAAACCAAGGTCCTGGGGAGGTGTTTCATAGCAGTGCTGAGCTGAGCCCTCCGGACAGAAAGGCTCATGGCTAACTCCAGCAATGCAGCCTGAGGAAACAGGTTTTGAACAGGTGATGTAGCAGATGGCATCCCTGTCCCCTTCTGCTTCTGCCACTGAGTCAACCCGTGCTAGCTGTGGCCAGTAAATCCGTACAGCCACCCTGCTCCTTGGGCATACCAAGCACTGGTGCTGCCAGGCAGAGAGCGAGCTGTCAGTGGCACTCTGCTGACTACCCCCACCATCCCTTGGGGGTCACAACACAACCTTCTCCATGGGAGTAAATACAGGCTCTACTGCATGCTCGGCTGTAATGGAGGATACATCCAAAAAACATAGCCAAACAAAAACCCCATCACTTCAGAGTCAGACAACCCCACCTACACATCCCAACCAAGCCAGCAAAGTGCTGTCAGGTGTCTGCTGGCTTCCAGTGTCATAAACTGCTGAGGAACAGTTATGCGGCTATTTCCAGGGGTTGCATTCAGCATTCCCACCCCAGCCATGCTCCACCTAGGAACGCAGAGGGAATCTTCGTGCCAAGACTCAGCTCTGCAGGAGATCCTCCGACCCTGTGCTAATGCAGATATCTAACAGGGTTCCTCTGTACCCTTTAAGGGACCACACAGATTCTTGTTATTAGTCAGTGAGCTTCTACCAGCTCCTGTGGCCCCGCTGTGGGACCACACGCACACCCACCGCTGCTGGTGGTGCAAGGGACACACACAGCAGACCACACAGGAGGGGAAGAGGCCTCTCCTCTCCATCACAGAGCTGCCTTGTGGGAAGGTCCACAATGAATATACTAGTTAGCACAAGTGCACTACGATACGAAAACAGGCTGTTCCTTTTTAGACTTGCTGGTTGGTAGCATCTATTTTGATTAACAGTCCATTTATTAGGGTTTGGGGTTTACACATGCCACTGGCAAGGATCCACAACGGCATCGCTACAGCAGCTCAGTCTTCTCTGGAAGGTAAAGTCCAGGGCAGCGTTTACCCACGTGCAATGATGGAGAGACATGCAGAGATCACTGCTTCGGTGAACACAATCGATCAGTACTGGCCATGCTTTAGAAAGCCGGTCTGTGAAAATTTCAGGTAAGGCAGTTAAATGAAAGCATGTTGCACACAAAGCTACAAACCAGATTTTACTGACTCTGGGGGAAAGCAACATTTTTCACTAAGGAGTTGATGAGCAGTTGTGGGTTGATTTTTCTTTTTCTTTTTTTAAAGCAGGTTGATGATGAAAAATCTCAGAACAGTATGACTATCATGAGAATGATTTCTAAAGCAGGAAGCATGACAGCCCCACACCCACAACAGCAGAAGCAGCTGCCACATGCAAGTTGTCAGCCACACACTGCAGCTCTGATCCTGCGCTACTTAAAGCTACTTGGGACCTTTGACATTGTCTTCAATGCAGTGAACTGCACAATGCAGAATTAGCTAAAAAGTCCAGAATAAGAAAGGAAAAACAAATGGGTGGTATTACCCAAGTCAGAAGCTGTTTCACATCCTCATCTCAAAGCAGGAACTGCTATGACAGAGCCCAGCCTGAACAGAAGTACCAGGACCACCATCACTTACACTCGGGACCTGCAGCACTATGAAAGGATCCCACCAATAAGAAATAGCAGTAATTAAAACAATCTCTAACCTCATCTGAAGTTCCCTGCAATATGACTTCAGTGCCTCCCAGATTCCGAATGCTGGAAGAGAAGTTTCATCTTGATGCTAAGGGGGGGAAAAAAAAAATAAAAAAACCAGAGCAGGTTGTTTCATTTTTATCTGGAACATTTCCACCTGCCCACCTCTTTTCTGCACAAAGCCTTTCCAAGTTCGGTGGAAGTCCGTGCCTGGCTTTTAAGCACAGGCAACAGAAGAAGCTGCTGGGTGTCAGGAAGATTTCCACAGCCGCAGTGGAAAGCCAGACCCGCTGCTGCCAGCTGAGAGAGGAGCAGGAGCAGGGACAGGTGATTGTGGTGGCGGAGCAGCAGTCACCACAGCCTCTGACCCTGCTGCTCCTCAGGGCATGAAAACAGCAAACCCAGCTCTCCGGGAAGGCGTCTGTGGCAGCATGGCCCAGATGGGGGAAGCATTTTGCCTGCATTTGAAAAAGCTTGGAGCAGCTCTGCTTTATAAAATGGCAGAAACCAACTGGCAGCACCCCACCATCCCTGAGCAAGGCAGCGTCTCCCCTGCTTGCAGGGGCTCCTACAGAGATGAGATCCTTTCTTTTGCAGAGATCAGGGCAGCAACGCAGCTGTTCCCAGAAAAGCAACAACTCAAAGCGATGCCAGAGCCCCCATAGCCTGTCTCACACTGTGAGAGCAGCAAAAGCACTGCAGGAGCGGGGAAAAAGGAATTATAAAGATTGCTCCACTTTGGGCACTGCTAGGTGCTGTAAATTCCTGGTTACAGGTCAGTCATCCCCCCAGCTCTAAACGGACAGCCTGGCATTGTAATGGCCTTTTCTGGCTTTGGCAGAGTCTGGCTGCAGGCAGCTGCCCATCAGCACAGCATCCACCTCCAGCGCTACATGGGCTGCCTTGTCGCAGGGCTCTAGATTCCGGTCTGAACCGAGGACCCACTACACAGCATAAAATATGCTAAGATATTTTTGATGCAGAGAGCTTTCAATGCTGTAAGGAACAGCCTTGCTTTCCACACATTAGCACATTGAAATCTGTACAGCAAGCCTGTCAAACAAAGCAGCTGCTCTCTGGCTCTCCTACACCTCTCCTCAGATGGAAGAGCTTCAATTATGTGCATGTCTGCAGGATTTTAACCTTTTGCCTGCCTCTAGGCACTGCATAAGAAGATCTGATGCACTCATCTCTTCATTTTCCTATGGCGGCTCAATGCGAAAGGTTGCCCTCAGAGTTTGTTTTTCGCAGCAGGGGTGTAGGAGTACAAAACCAGAAAGCTACTTAATTACTGATTCCCTGCCCCTACATTTCCAGACTGGCAAGACAAGTTAAAGAAAGTATTTTCTAGGGGAATATGATCAACTGTAGAAAAAAGTAATTAAAAGTAACTGCAATGTCCAATTTTACTTAATTTTATACAAGAGCTCCAAGACGTTTACACGCTTACAATCTTTAGACAAACCCAACCACATCCCATGATTTTCAGAAGGAAGCATGGAACATCCTTCACAAATAACTGTCAGGAACATTCGTAGCCCAACTCAGTTGCTGCTTAGATACCACAGTGATGGCCATGCTAAAAGGTCTAATTAACTCCCACTAATTTCAGAGAAGTAACTAAATTAGAGCCAAACCAGGTACATCAACATGTTACCTTAACATGCAGTTGCCTCCTGCTTTTCTCTCAGCCACTCTGGCAACATATCAATTACCACCATGCTCAGATTAGCTCCTGTTTCTAAACAAATACTGGAAAGGTGAATCTTTTCCCTTAAAAAGATTCTACAGGATAATTAGCAACATGTAGTAAATGCTTGTAATCCACAGTTGTTCTTCCAGAAAAAATAAATTTAAGGAGCTGTCGGTTCAAACCGTCACATCTAAACTACTTGACAGCGTATTGAACCTTTAAACTTCTGTTGAGAACAAAAGACACAGCAGACACACATATAGGTCTGTAATCAGAAATGTCAGACACTAAGACAACATAAAGTCTTGTTTTATATGCACCAGAAATGCATCAGCACAAGCAGCACAGCAGTGTCAGATAAGATTTCCTGCAAGAATATTTCAGTTACCTTGAGCCTGATTTTTGTAATCATCCCTGATGCTTCCAGTAACCTCAACAGATCGTAAGATTAGAGGACGTGTAGAAATGGGGCTTCAATGGTTTAAGCATTCACCTGACATGCTTTAACACAAAGAACAAACAAAAAAAATAATCCAGTTTGGAACTTGAGAAGTTATCCTGCTCCAGAGCTAGCAGGATGAAAAAGGAGCCAGAAGGGCTAACTCAAGTGCCAAAAAGTACAGCAGTAGTGTCACACATCTTCTGCGAGATGCAGCTTACATCAGGAAGCTAGTCAGAAGAAGAGTCAAGGCTGGAAATCAATGTAGGTTAGCTTCACATCGCACACGAAGCCCGCTCTCTACCCCACGTCAGTCTGTCTGCTGCAGACTGCTGACATATTGGCTTACATGCTCTTATGGAACAAACTGAGTCATGCTGCCAAGACTTGAAAATAAACGTTTTTTAAAAAGCTCTGCATTCTGCAGGCAGTACATCCCATTTCATAAAGCTGAGGCTCACGATACGTACACTTTTGACCATTTTGCCCCCCAGATTCCCTTTGTGTACCAACTCATTTCCACATGCAAAATGCAGTTATGAAACAGACAGCTACATGCACTCGACTTTAAGAAAAGAGTTAAGCCTTTTCTTAAAGGCCTCTTTATTTTTAAATTCCTTCAAAACATAAATTAATTTAAACAAATCAGATGCAAAACACCTGCATTTTAAATTAGCATATATTTTACTGTATCAATCACAGCAACCTCATACAGTAAGATACACAAAAATAGAGCATGGTATCACTTCAATTCAACACAGTTTTGTACTACAGTATTCCATGACATATATACACAGGACTTTTCTTTTTCAAAGCAAGTATAGTCCCTGCTATGTTCACCGTAAAAATTACGTGGCATCACAGTTTTAGTTAATTCACTGTAGTGTGAGTAGCCATATGGAAATTGAACTAGTGAACTAGAAGATACACTGTATAGCAGCCAAACAGGCATGACACTTCAGAAGATGAACAAAAACAAAATAACCACTGAAATGAAAACCACCCTTAGACTCTATTTTAATAGTAAAATTGGTTTTAAATTCTTCACTATATACATAATGTATCTACATTTGTCTCGTATTTATATATATATATTTATTTATAAAAAACCATACAAGATTTCGAAAACCTTAAAATCATTCACCTAAACAATATTCACCCCAACCTTCAGGGTCAGCAAGGCAACGCTTGCCTGTAACATTATGTTCAGTTGCAGTCACTTGATTCAGAAGTTTCCCTGATTGCTGAACACACACCATTCACTTTGTTTCTTAGTGCAAACTGTACAGTAACTTATTGTTCTCAGCCCTCTGTAAGACTCGGGTTTCATCTTATTTCCATAATACTTCTGACACCCATTTATGGCTAAAATTATTTTAGCTATTTTACAACATTAGCCTATATGGTTTCCCCCTCTACCTACCGCAAGCCCTCCCCCCCACCCCAAAAAAAAAAGTATAAGACAAACAATCATTCATGCATGTTTCTGTCACACAGGGATCAATGGACATTTACGTTTAGAAGCCTAGACTCTAACAGTGTTTAAAAAAACCCTAAGTGAATAATTTTAGTGCAAAGTGGACTACATAGTTTACACCTCAGCTAGAGTTCTTTACAGATATTTTAAACACATTTAATTCTGCACATCAGATTAGGTTGCCTGATACTTTATTCTAACTAGCTAGTTGGAATAAGGAAGTTAGAAGGATTCTTGTGGGTTTTCTTTTAATAAAAATCTAAAGCCTATTCATAATCAGGTGTTGTTTGGGGGTCAAACTGTACAGAACCTAGCACAACGGAGTCCTGGTTCTCAGCTAGGGTTCCTATGTGCTACACTAATACAGATAAATATTATTATCTGACTCACATCCATAACTGATGGGTTTACTTTAACAGGAGTCACAAATGAGCTCTGATTTTTAACCAGGCCAGTGCTTTACTTGCTGGACTACACTACAGACTTCGCAGTGGATTTGGAAGCAAGCGTAACATTTATACTTACAATTTCCATAACCACAAAGGAAAAGCGTGCACTGAGAACCAAAATCCTGCAATTCTTAGACAAGACTCCACGTAGACTAGTGGTAGCCTTATCAGAGGGAAAAAACGTCAGATTAAAGAAACAAAAATTGATCAGAGCCAAGAACATCAGTCTGCCACAGCGACTATAATAAGCTATGGAATACAGTACAAGGAAAAACAAAAAGTCACCTGAACAAATAACCCAGAGAGACCTCATAGTTATAATGATTCTACTACTTTTAAGAACTCAACATATTAAATATTTATTAAAAATAAACTGCTTCCAAATTACCTATTTACAGTACGAAGAACAGTACTTAATACATGTGCAACAGAAAGTAAAGAAAAATCGGTACTCATCTGGAAGGACAACACTCTAGGCATAATTTAAGTGACAGGAGTACAGGTTCACCTTTTTAAAATACCATACAGTAAAAACCAGTAGGATGATATTGGCAACACCAGAAAATAAAGCACGTATTGTCCAGATTCAGACTATATAAGCTTGAGATAAACAACCGGGAGATAAGGGGAGAAGGAAAAAACATAAAGACAAAAGGAAGAGATGCTGCAGTGTTTGCATTTTGGAGATCAAGAAATGCAGACACACTTCAAAAAATTGTCCTTGTTGGCAAAACAAGCCATTCACATCTTCCTTGCACATTTTGAAGTCATACTTTATCAAAAGCCGGCAGTAGTTTCATCACTCTTAGAAAATAAGAAGCTTAATCTTTAGACTTTATTTTCAAGCCTTGCATGGTTTTATTTGGGCAAGGAGATGACTGCAATGGAATCGAAAGGTGTGATGTCACTTTTCTAAAATACAACAGCTGCCAAGTTTTAAAGAAATATGTGCTCTTCTCCCCCATTTAAACTGAAAAGTAATGATCATTTAGGAGTTACCTAAATTATAGCAGCATGAAATCTAATGTATCTGCAGCATCTGTGAAGCCACAAAAATCAAGAACTGGCACCTGATCACCGAACCATGGTTCCAAATGTTTGGACATGTCATTTTGGTACGAGGTCAGTGTATTTTCTTATCAGTGGAGTCAGAATATTAGTTAGGATAGCCCTTTCCCCTCCCCTTTTCCTTCCCCTCCAAGACAGACTAATCAAGTCTATCTATAAACCACATGGGACAGTTGGGACGATTTATAGTTTAACTGATTGTTAGGCATGAACCTGTGGAGCTCGCTTTTCCTACAGCAGGGATCGTAATAGTAAGCATTGAGGCAAGTGTCACACGAGACTTTAGAGCAAAATGTGCAAGTGTTTGCAGCTCCGGATCGGTTACAAAAGCCGCAGCGCGAGGTGCCTGACGGTTTGGATTTTGAACTGAACTGAGCAGCTCTCTCTTGACTCTGAGTCTGTGACGTGTACTGAGGCTTCTCCCTTAAAGCAGACGCAGGGGACAAGCCATCATTTGGAAGTGGTTTGATCGAATAGGTGCTCTGTTTCACTGCTGGGTATTCCTGCCTAGAGTTGAATAGATTGTCACACTTTTGGCAAACAGAAGTGCCACAAGGTACGCCACAGTTTTGGCACTTGAGGGAAGCTGTCTCTTTGGCTAGGTGGGTGCGTTTGTGGTAAACAGGGTTGGCATCATTTTTTAACAGCCATACATCAGGCTTGATAGCGTCTTGTCTTTTAAAGTTTAACATACTTCTAGAATCGGGATCAGTATATAAATCTAAGTCCTCTTGAGCAGAAAAATAGGAGCTGTAAGGGACATTTGTTCTTAGCATGCCATTGTGATGAGATGAAGTTGGCAAGAATTCATCTGAACACCCGTGTGGGGAGCTTGACATTGTCAGAAGAGAGGGTGACGGACGGATAATTTCATCTTTAATGTCATCTTCCGCATCAACTAAAATCGGTTCTTTCCTGAGACTCAGAGAGCTCATCAAAGGTGGTTTCTTACTTTCCCAATAATTATCGTATGTGTCCACTGATTTAGAAGGCTTGCTCACCTTTGGCTTGAAATAATCTTTAGAGGCCCGTTCGCTCGCTGATTTCTGGAGTACCATTCGTGCCATGGAAGTGTTTAAGTTTTCTTTGCACTCTGCACGCCGTTTCATGGCTTCTGAGCAGCCTCTAACATCTTCAGTGCTATTTTTTCGTTCGTTTATGACATCAATCTCTGAATAACCTTTATCTTTCACTTGCAAGTGAATTTCAAGAAGCTGCTCACATTCCACTTTGGCCAAAAAGAGTTCAAATGAAACCATTTTCACTTGAATAGCATCAACCTGCTCTTTGAGCTTATACATTGTTCCCAGTTCTTGGACATAGCCCATGTAGTTCAAAATCTGTCTTACATCATCTTCAGTTAGAGCAGACTTTACATAATAAACAAAGGGTCCAGTGTAGGTCTAAGGAGGGTGGGGGGAAATAAAAGGAAAACTAGGTTACAAATTCAGTGGTGGACTAGATGTTCAGATAATTCAGTGACAGATACTATATAATTAGATAGAATAATAACGACAGTGAACACATGCAACTCCCATGGCAAGATGAACTCCATTTCTGCATCCCTCCTGTTCAGCAGATGGAAATTCCACATGAGGCAAATTCAAAGTAGGAGAGTTTTCATTCAAATTAAAATCCTGATTAGCATAATGTCCTCCCTGTTGATTTAAATCACTATGCTATACACTGACATTAACTTTTATGCATACCAGACATGTTTGCATTTACAATCAAGTCTACCATGAAAGGTAAAAAGGCAGAGAATTCATGTATTGCCCCTGGACAACGGATAGCTAAAGATAACAGGAACTCGGAATTACTGCAGGAGTACCAAAGTCCTCTTCAACTCAGCTTTAAATATACTTGAGGTGCACGCTTCTTTGTGTACTACTACTATGCAATTTCAAACGTCTGTTTTATTTAATTTTATATTACGGCAAGAATTTCCACTAAAAAAGCCCCAAAAACAAAGATAAGAGTTTGTGCGAGTTGAAATATCCTCAGTATCTGGCGTACCTGAGGTATGTTCTTAAGCCAGTTCAAGCTGTTTTGGATTGCAGGCAAGAGCAGCCTGCCCATCGCGTCTTTGTACAGAACCGGTACTGGATCCACAGTGCACTACCAAAGTCAACATCAAGAGATATCCTTGATGGATCGGCCAACATTCCAAAGGCCAGAACTTAAGCATAATGATGAAGAAGATTTATGGAGAGATCTTACAGAAAGGTAATTTCCCTTTGGGGAAACAGAACTCTCAAATGTTCTAACAACATTCAAATTCTCTGCTAAATAGTGAAATAGTGTCTTTTTAAGAAAAACAAACAAAAGTACCCATCACTAGTGCACACAGCCTGCAAAGGACTTGACACACCTATGGCAGCAGTGTTTTTAATTGAACTTTCAAGTCTCAAAACTGTTCTTTTAAGTCACCGAGACCATTCATTACTGAAATGTTGCAGCAGTTTTGAAGAAGCATATAAGAATACATAAAAGATAAATTAGAAAAATCAACAGCAGAGAACTCGCTATCTGATTTCCAGCAGCCAAGCCAAGCAATATACAAGTTCATACTTTTTCCTCTGAGATGCTGGCATAGGTAAATAATTTGAAAGTATGTTAAAATCACAACTTAATGAATTAAGAACTGACAAGCAGATAAAAGATATTCTGGAAACAATTATTTCAGAGAAATTCCTTTACCATTACCATATAACCTGTGGGAACCTCAACAAAGTACCCACTTGAAAGCAAGCATTGGATGTCAGTACTCGTGCTCCATTAATAGCTGTTGCAAGACAAAAATCAAACTTTGAGTAAGCTTAAACACAACTTGACTGCTCACCCTAGTGAAGGCATCTCCAAGTAAAAATTAAGACACTGTAGCAGGGTAGGCTGAACAAAAACCTTAAATAAGCTCCTCCTCTATTTTATGGTTACGTTATAAATACAGATACAATACTTGTATTTCTGCTCTTGGGATACTCTCACCAGCACAAACTTCACTTATTTTACATAGAAACTTTCCTATGGCTTCTGTTTACCAACTGTATATAGACAAATATACACATCATGCTAACAGGTGGGAAAAAAAAAGTCTTTGAAGGAAATGCATGAAATGCGTTAAAAGAAAGAAAAACAAATCATGTTCTGACTATGGCCACACATGAAAATGTCTTACCTTAATATTTTTGAACTCCTTTTTCCAGGGGTAAAGAAAGAGATTAATTCCAACTGTCTCGAGCATGCTGAATGCATTATGGAGAGAATGTAAACTTGAGGATTTCACAGATCTCAGTGAGTTTTCAGCCATCTCGTAAAATTTTATCAACCGGAATCTATAAAAGGGATCAATTTTGGGAAGGCAAAGTAAGGCTGCCGCTGCCACTCGCAAATACTCATCATTAATAGGACGCTGCTTGTTGTCAGAGGCATTCAGTTTGCATTCATGGAACTGTACATACTTCCTAAATAAATCGTCTTTATATTTTGTATCCATTGAAATCAGTTTTTATCTCACACTTGGGCAGCTACCTCGTCTCTTTCATGGTTATTCGGCTGTAGGTTGATTATCTATCATTAAGAATCTTCAGTAACGGCAACTCTTCTGGAATAAAAATTGAAAACAAAGACAAGTCATGACAGTTGCATAAATCCCAGATGTCCACAGCATCTATCTGCTTCACGGGATCCTATAAAATGGTTCACAGAGCAGCAGCTCCCAGAACAGCCTCTTTAGGTTTCTGAAAAAGCACACGAGTCTACAGAAATGCTGTTGTCCTGCTTTTCGCTGTCATTCTCTACTCCTCTTCCAGTTATCTGCCTAAACCAGCACAACAAACCTACATCGGGCAAGGCACTGAGAGTTTGATACAACAAACCTGGCGGAGGCTCAAGCCCAGGGTTAGGGAGCCAAGGCAGAAGTAACTCACAGCAAAAAACAAAAGGAGAAGCATGAGTTTTTAGGGTCTCTTCTTTGCATTTTATTTTGCCTTTTCGGTTCCAACAACTTACACAAATGTTATTTTAACTAATCACTGGGGGGGAGTTTGTTTGTTTGATTGCTGGGTTTTTTTTCACCCTGCACAACGATATAAAGATTTAAAAAAAAAAAAAAGAAAAAACAAAAAATAGAAAGAAGTTTCATTTTGATCAACTTGTGAAAGCACCTACTTTTTTGTTCCTCTAGTGGCACAGGACTGCCCCTAGACTGAGCAGTTTAATTAACTTTGCCTTTCTATTTCTAACATTTTCTAGGCTTTTGACTGCCACTCACATTGCACCTGACGGCACACCCAGGCCATCCCAGCACTGGGAGAGCTCTGCAGCCCCACTGCAGAGAACACGCTCCCCTGGTTGCTGCAAACTACAGCCAAAGTTTCAGCTGAATTCTGGCAGCTGCAAAGATTGTTATCTTTTCAGCAAAAAGCTACACCTGCCATTTTTAGCGGCATTACTAGAACAGAGCAAAATCACTCTGGTTTTACATCACATACATTTTTGTTTGCAGGGATCGTTGCTTTTATGCATATACTGATCTACATTTTCACCTCACTGAGCTCATGCACTACACAGAAAAAGCTGGTGACAAAAGAAGCTACCAAATGCTACTTTACCAAAACCAAGGTAATTAACAGGCCAACAGGCTCCATCTCAGCTGCTTGAAGAACTTGTGATCAAGAAGCAGATCACAGGCTTTGTTTTTTAAATGAAAATGCAATCTAGCCCTTACAGACTTCCCAGCTGTGAACCAAAGGCGGGGGGGGGGAGGAGAAATCAATGCACTGTTTCGGTTATAGTCAGTCTGAAACAGCACTTTAGAAAAGACTTTCCACCCAATATTAATTGCAGCTGCTAGAATACTGCTCGATACCCCCACATATTCCTGTTAAAATGAAAATCACTGTTAAGAGCAAAATTAACTGAATGAAAGGAGCCATAACACAAAATACATGGAGGGGGGAACAAACCACAAACCAACAACCAAAAGGCCAGGAAAACAAACAAACAAAAAAGTCAACAGCCTAGCAGTTAATATTACTTGATGAAAGGCTGCACTTAATGACAACACCATGTGGGAAAAGTTAACTAGCAGTTCAATTTCTGCTCAAAGGCACACTGCTCTCGGTCTTTCCACCATCAGAAATCGCACTGATGTCAAGAGACAAGCTGTGAATCACAGGAAATGTGGAGTTCTAAATTAACATCTGAGCATAAGGGACCAGAGTAAACCCTTCTCTCTCCCCAGATCTTTCCTCCTTAAGTTCTGCAAGATGAAGTCTGTGGACAAAGACAAGAGAACGTCTGTTCCTTAGCGAGAAGGGCTCCACAAGAGAATTTCAGAGAAAGACCTTTATCTGGCACATCAGTGAAATACCTCCAGGACAAGGAATAATCCTGTGCTGCCAAGGAGCTGGATTTAGTATTACAGTTCTTCCACCTCCATAGTTAATAACTACTAAACAAAAGCACCTAGTTACACATATGAGACACTAGGACTAGGGAAGCCCCCAAATTAAAGTCCTTCACAGAGGCCCTACGGGCTGTGACACTCAAAGCCGCTGACGGCTCCGATTTTGACTTGGGGTTTGTACACAAGTCAGCGTTGACACGGCTGAAAGGCAGAACACGACAACCCAAAGGGGCCGGGAAGCCTTCGCAGCACTGCTCCTCACCCCCAGAGAGTCCAGAAGCAAACCAGCCCCGGCCCAGGCAGGCTCCCAACAGCCACCGTTACGAGGCTCGATAACAACCTCGGGATGCGAGCAGGCACGGATAAACATAGCTTTAAGAAAGACACTGGCTAGCAAAACAGCTAAGGTAACAAGGCTGTTTTGCTGCGAATTATTGACTGAAAACCTCGAGATTTCACGGAGACGCGTGAATAATAAGTTCTGATCTGACACTAGCTTCTGCTGGCGAGACAGTAAAACGTTTCTATCCGTCTCCCTCAGGGCCAGAGCCCCAGCGGAGGGAAGCACGGCGCTGCCCGCCCGGCCGGGCACACGAACGCCTCCGCAGCGGGAGGGGAGAACGGCGGGGCGGGCACAGCCGCCCCCGGCCCGCGCTCGGGGCGCCAGAAACGCCCGGCTGCCACCAAATACTCGACAAGAAAATTAAACCCGAAGGCAAAGGCCGTTTAACAGCGGAAGGGCACCCTGCACCGCCGGGGAACGGCAGGCGGGAGGAGGCGGGAACGCCGCCCCGGTCCGCGCCCGCCCGAGGCCGTTCCGCCCCTCGGTTCCTACCGAGGCACCTGTTGCAGAGACGCCCGGCCCGGCCGGGAGAGCGGAGCCGCGGGCA
>VYZM01019757.1:173193-201221 GCA_013398915.1 Dromas ardeola | reverse complement strand
AAACCATTCTATGACTCTATGTTACACAAAACTTAGAGGATGTATTTTTTGTTCCCAGTAGAGAGTAACTAGCTTGTAGGATATGTCTGGGAGGTAAGGACTTTGGGAAATATGGTAAACGTCATCCGCAGTAATTAAAATTAAGGAGTGTGGATATCGTTCCAGTAAAATCACTTTGAAAAAGTGGATTTTTTTCTCAAAGAATGATTAACTGGTGAAATTCTTTGCCTCTGAAGATCCTCTGCCCATTTTCCTGTGGAATATTTGAATAATCTCAGCATGCAACATTTTCATTTGCAGTTTGTGAAGTTATGTGCAGAAGAAAATTCATGTGAATCAAATAAAATATTTATTTAGATGTTTATTCTTTATTACATTCTCTCTACTTTTGCATTGAGATCCTGGCCAATGCTTAAGAAATCCCACAGCCTCCATCATAAAATAGACAATTTAACCCTACCAGAACTAGCAGACAAACAGTACATTATGCTTTATTTGGTTGCATATCTGATAAAGTTTCATGTGTCACAGAAATAGAAGTTTTCAATATTCCTTAAACATTACAAGACAAGAAACAGTTTAGGACCAAATGTGGAACTGCTTATATGGGGAAGGATTATTTTTTTTTTCCCTTGTTCTTAGTTGCCCCTGTAAACTATTATTGAACTAGAAGTAGGACATGAGAGGGTCACAGGGTTGAGCTATTTTCTCTTTACATATTTCGGTTAATGTTTCTTTGAGTGGGAAAAATCTGAGTCTGCCAATCCCTGGGCTGAGCAGGATTAGATTTATGACTGTATTCTTTGCACTAGGAAGTGACCTTAATTCACATATTCTATTTATTTTAATAAATTATATTAATTACTGCACTGACTCAGTATAGTATTTTTTTAAATATTTATGAAAGCAGCCTGTACATACATACCACTGATGCTTACCCTTGGACTGCTGCCAGAGAATGAGCACTCTATGGCTTGAACAATGAGTTCGGATTATGCAGTACTTATTGCTTTTCTATTTTATCTCTTTCATACAATAGACAGAAGCTTTCATCTGTTATAAAGTACAATACTGTTTTCTCCACATGATAGTATTACTGCCTTACTAGGTTTTTTTTCCCAACCCACCCTGTCATTTCTGGTTTTGAATCTTCCTTTATGCATCTACACATCTTTTTGCGTTAATAGAACACAAATATTTTACTATTTTCTTGATGTCCCATGTTCTACTAATATTTTAAGAATGTCACACTCCATTTAAGTGTCAAGATGAAGACATCTAGTGTAATCTCTTCTTCCTGAAAGTGATTCTGACTTCTTTTTTGTCTGTATAATTCTGTCTTGCAAGGAGCCTTTTGCAAACTAATGTTCTTAAGAACACTGTAGATGAAAACAGTGCACCTATGGCATTATAAAGAAATAAAACTGGCAGTGGGTGAACAGCTGGGGAAGCGAGATATTAGAAAGAAAGAGAAGTAATTTAACTACAGTGAAGCAGTCTAAAAGCTCATAGCTGAAATGTAGGATAATGAATTAAAAATGAGTAATACGTATTTCTTCTAAGTGAGCTAAATTCTAGATAGAGCTACCAGATTGACAGTTCTGAAGACATAAGTTCTCTGTAAAAAGGATGCTAGGACTAGAAAAGTGCAAGTTTTTCGCCATCACTGGGTATTTGATCTGGTCTGGGGAGGTCTTAGTAGGGGCAAAGTATGCCGTTAGTTTTCTGCGTGCATTCAGCCTTTATCTTGGTGATTTGGATTGATTGGACATCGATCAGGAATGATCAATTAATTTCACATAGAGTCACCTTCAAGTTGTAATTGATGATGGTTATTTGCATCCCACTGCACAGATTCGTTTCTCCTAGGGAACGCTAAACCTTTGTCCAGGTACAGAGAAATAAGAATAAAGTGAATAACAGCAACAACAACAATAATATATGACTTTATCTAGGAGGACCTTTGGGGAATAGCTTTTCAGTGTGATAAAGCAGTGTGGCGATTATGTTAGAAAACCACAGTTTTATCTTTACCTATTAATTTTATTTACCATGCTTGTGTAAGACATTTCAAAGGGATCTATTGACGATAACACCTCAATCTTTAACATTTCACTATAAAAATGTAAAAATGCCTCATATACTAGAATAACTTTCTGTCTGTGGAAAACAGGAACATAGTAAAGTAATGATGATAATAATCACATGAAGGCACCTGTATTTTTACAGTTTGAAACTGTGGGTAATTATTTCACTAAATTTACAAAACTATGAGTGTTATTTAACACAGCAAAATTTGACACTGTGAAAGCTGCATGCAAAACCTACAAATATATTTTATAAAATTTCCCGGAAAATAACATTCAGTCTTGTTGGAATATGTTTGTATTTTCACATGACCCATCAGGATTGACGTTGATAGAAATACTATTTTGGGAACAGTATTATTCATACACTTTCTTTCAGAGGAAGGTGGAAGAAGAGTTATTAAAGGGTTGATAGAAATAAGCCAAGGATTTGCAGGAAGTCATTGAACAAATCAGGCTTTAAGGAGTGGAATTAAGAGAAATTCTGTGAATGTTTAAAGACTGCTGACAGAAATTATCAATGAGTTCACCCCTTGATAAATAGAAAAGTTTTGAAATTCATGAAGTAGTAAAAATAATTAGATTTTCACAATTATCTTGGTAGTCACTGTGATTTTTCGTTCCAAACTAAGATGATATCAGGGATGGGGAGAGACAGGCCNTGACAATCTGAGTATGCGTATTGGAAACATTTCAATCAGCAATGGACAGGCCAATAATTTCTTACATGAGACCTGAAAAAATGATACTTTTCTTATACCTCCTGGACCACAGCTCTGTACAATCAAAATGCCAAAAACATAAAATACAGAACCTGAAGAAACATATATAAAGCCAAAATTTTGCCCCTACCTCCAGGGAACTAGATTGTCTCCAACAATATATTTGCTACTGTTTTTTTCTAGAACACTGATCCTGATTGATACTGGTATTCAACCTATATAGTAGATGTTATCCTATTCCTTCTGTCCACAGCTTTCTGCTTTTTACCCTTCTGACCCTGGAGCACATGAACTGACATACAGTATAAACTGAGACAGATAAAAATATTTTTTCTTTAAATTTTGCCCATCTCTTCCCTCTGAAAACCTTAGATATTTTCTAATTATTGCAAGCAGTAGGTAACAAAGTCCAGATAACTAACAAACTAACAAAGTCTTTGCTATATGAGAGAAAAGTGATTCCATAAGGATGAAATAAACGTATGTAATAAATTGTACAGCAAAAGACCAAGACCAATTTCATAGCTTGGACATTAGTAGGATACTTATTTTATAAAGCTTAAAGCAAATGTCTCCTTTACTTTTTTTTTTTAATTGTAAAAAGAACAATAATCTTTCAGTGAGAAACGGCATAACCCTGCAATTTGTAAATATCCATTAATGGAATTATAAACTATTGTTCATTTTTATTTATTCTGTTATACTCCTCCCTTCTGTTTTGGTAGGAAAAAGAATCAATTAAACAATGCAAATTAATTTACACAAAATCATTCACCAATATGATTTTTAATCCTACAATTAAATATATCTTGCAGTTTAAATATATCTGGCAGGAAGGACATTTCTGTGTGTAAATAGGTACTGTATAAATTATTAACTACTTAATGAGTCAAAAAAACCCAAAAGCAATAAATTGACACTAAAAGGTCTGCACAGCAGAAATATTTGATACCTCCTGTCCTTGTATAACTTCTCCCACCATGCAGTGGTTTGAGATAATTGCTCTTCATTCTACAAGCGGAGTCATTAATTGCAGTTAGAAGAAAAATGACATCTAGAAAAAGTATAATTTCCATCATCTGAAATAAAACAAAGTCAAGTTTCCCCCATTTAACTTGTTCACTTTTTGATTTCTTCCTAGCTATTAAGTGTTGTTTGCAGCCCATAGTCTGCAGACTTTATCGCAGAGGCCGCTTTCTGCCTGTTAGCCATTGGGAGGAGAGCAATGATAATAGTGCATCGCTGCATGTCATCCTGGGATATACTTAGGACATACAAGGGGTGATCTGGCCAGGCACCCAGGAGCTGAGAAACACTTCCTCGTCTCCAGTGTAGATATGCCCAACAAGAGGAGCAGCTGGGAATCGAGGTGTATATTTTAAGATTATTGGCAAAAAAAAGGAGAAAGAGAAATCAAGTCCCCCACAACTGAACAAATTGTGTCTCCTCAGTGATATTTCTGAAGGAAAAAAAAAAATCTAGTCCACTGTACAGAGAGCATTAGGTTAGTTCAGCGTGGAAGCAAGGAGCAAGTCTTTTAAAAAAATTATATAATTAATGGTTTTGGGTTAACCTTGGTAGGTAGCTAAATTGAAATTAGTCTTAGAATTTGTGGAATTTATCATTTGAAATGTTTCTATTTAGAAACAATTCATGGTTTAGATAATCTAAAAGCAATTTAAAGGCTGCATTAGACATGCTTTAGCTTGTGGCATCCACAAATTTAATCATAAAGTTCTCTTCTGACTTGAAATCTTTGTTTCTTTCAATTTTTTTCTTTGTTTGTTTTTTTAGTTCCTCTAATTCAATGAATGCAGTGCAACCATAAGCAAAAATCCTTACTATTTCACATTGTATACTGAGGGCAGTATAGACTACTTGTCTTTACTAATATAAACATACATGTGTAACGTAAACAAGTTCAAAAGTATATTTATTCATACTCCTGTAGCCACCTTGGTGTAAATGCACAAGAGTCAGGACTACCACTTTACCTTCAGGAGGGACAGGAGAAAACCTCTTCCAGCCATCACACGTGCCCAACCAAAATATGTCTCATTGAAACAAAAATGTCTAAAGTGCATAAAACTTAGAGTGTCACTAACTTTCAACAGTTTACCTAACAATTAAGAATGTGTTTGCCAAAAAGTATTAAGAGTACTCAGCTTCTTGTATGCAAAGCCTATTCCATACATCGCTATGGTTTATTGACTAGAAGCACGACAATAATAGATTTTGAGCTCTCTGGTGGTACTGTGGGATGAGTCTGAAAAAAAAAGAATATAGCCTGGGTTAATTAGAAAAGTAGAGGAGCTTTGGAATATGTTACCATGCTTAAAGCAGTATCTACTTCAGACGACTTTACTCTCAAATGTAGTGACAAGGGAGAAGAATGTCTAACACCTGGAAGTTGAGCTCTTTTCTCTTTTTCTCTTTATGGTTGATAAGAAATGCCATCATCTGTACAGGAAAGCTTACGAAGCAAGGGATTTTTAAGCAAAATTTTCATCATCAGAAATCATCACTACCTTGACTACCACAGTGAAGAGTATTACTGCAGAAGCAGAATAAGTTGCCCTAAAGAACCAAGCCTTACAATTCCCCTATCATATGCAGGATTACCATCTACACATAAATATCCTACAGGGAAGTGCTGGGTGATCTCAGTCTGATCACGTTTTATGGATATGCACCATATGGATGAAGGGGAAATATCTACATTGACAATAGAAACCACTGAACAAACAAAATGTTATCTCTGGGGCCCAAAGATAGACAAATTTACATAAGAAATGAGTTGCACGGTTTAAGAAGAAGGTTAATTAACCATTTCAAAAGTTTATCTAAGAACATGATCAGTTCCATCAGCTCAAGTCTCCAAGATTAGAAGCCTTTGTAAGTGATATTAGCAAGTGTAAGCAGAAGTTTTTAGGGAATTAATATAGGCATCACTGAATAAAATGTTATGAGCAGAGCATTCTGGCTTTAGAGTCTATAAATATAAGAAAAAAAGGCTTAATGATAGTGGATAATTTGTCAAACGAGACTCCCACTGATATGGAAAATGACCCCAAAAGCTAATTGCAAGCATAAAATACTATGTAGCTCTTGCCAAATATTTGCTTAAGTGGTGTCTTTGCTTTGGAAAGACTGCATTAACATCTCCTCATCGTGCTGTCTTTTACAATTCATAAATAAGTACTCATAAACTATAGAAATAAGTATAAATTAACCAAAAATTAATCTGAATGCATATCTGAATACACTCAGGCAGAATGAGTGGGCTGTAGCTTTTCATGTTTGCCTATCCCTAACTATGATTAATGATATAGGTGAATCTGAGAAGGTTGAAGGTTTACTGATGTAAGCATGCAAAACCATTTAAGCCCAGTTGAACCTATTCATAACTATTTATCTGATCCATAAACTGGGTTGGAAACATGATAAACAAGCTATTCCGTGAGAGCTTTGGATTTTGGTTTCCTAATATATTTTGCCATGCCCTGTTTAATATGATTTTCATGCTTAATATTCAAAATATTTTTCATTTATTTTCCTTTTAACTTAGTACTTCTAGAGAGTATTTTTTTATGACGTATACTAACAGACTATTGCATTTGGACATGGAAATTGTATTCCTCCCCCTGGTAGTGTTACAGATGCATGACATGAAGCTATATAAATGTCATCTAAGTCTGAGAGAACCATCTATTCTGGTTTCTTGAACCTATCTTTGCTCCTGAAAGAAAGCAAAATTAAGATTGCTAGAAGTGATACGTACAAAGAAAGCAAAGAAACTGGCAGGGTCAATAGTCCCTCTGTGTGTGAGCATTCAGCAACACTTTCCATTACTCATATAACAGCACTTTGGCTTTGGGATCAAGTTCAAATCTGCTTTTGTATTCTTAGGGATATACGTGCTCGTTTCAGCCTGCCTCAAACTTTGGTTATGCTAACAATTTTCTCTGTGGTCCACCCTGATATCTTCCATATTTCTCAGCATTTCTCCTTGTTCAGACTTCCTGGTTCCTCTACTTCATAGTATCCTGGAAGAGCCCACCCAAACTCTTTTCATCGCTTTACAAGTTTCAAGTTATTAGATCATCCAGTCAGATTCTTATATATCACAGACCAGTTAATGTCATTGAATTATCTTTTGACTGACAGTAGTCACTTTTTATTCCATTCACCTATGGAATTTTGAGGATTTCAGGAAACTGAGAAGTTTTTGTAGTTTGATGCAATTATTTTCCATGTTAAGGATTTGAGCTTTGTTTTGAATTTGTATTAATCTATTTCTAAATTCCAACCATTATACCTGATTACAGTAAAGGTCCTTTAATACTTGGCATTTTCTTCAGAGTTATTTATGTGCTCTAATGAAGTCACCTCTCAATCTCCTTGTGACAAACCAAACATTTATTACTCTATGGCATTTCTTGAGTCTTTGAGAACCTTTATTTGTGCCTCTTGTCTGCACATTTTTTATGTTTTTAATATCCCACTAAAATCATTGGGCACTCACTGAATACACAGTATTCCAATACTGGACTCACAGATGCAACGTGCAAAGCTACTGTTAGCTTTCATTTTTAATGAACTAATCCCTGTGTTGTACATCAGGAATCACAGTCACATCATTGCATAAAAAGCTTGATTTCCTTGACTTGTATAACTCTTAAATCCTTCTACCTCCTTATAAATTTCCAGCACGCAGTCTCCCACTCTGCATGACTGGTGTTCATTGTTCCACCATTTCTATTGCTTTATTCAGCTGTGCTGACACATGCTTTATTTGAGAGATCCAAAGTTACCAAGTAAAACAAATTTCTTCATGTGATTGGTACGCTCCCTTTTTATTTGATATAATACAAATCTTTGGGTCATCTCTAAATTCTATCAATCAATCAGGAGTAATTTCAGATCTGTCTTTGGGTGATTGATCAACATATTCCCTATCATGTAGGAGTATTCACTGTGAACATCTCCGTCTCAGTGTTTCCTTTCACCTCAATCTTTTTCACTGTGAATTTAACCTAGAAGTCCTTTGGGAGTTCCTCTTTACTCTGACAGGAGAATAACACAAGGGATTAAACATTTGTGAGGTCTCTAGATAACACCATAATGATTGATAACATCACATTTGCATTTTTATAAAGACTAAGAAGAATTTCGTCCTTTCCGCGTAGCACTTATCTCACAAACCAAAACAATCAAAATCCCTCCTGGATGAATAAAACTGGAAGTTACGCATGAGAGCAATAAATACACATAAGCACGTTTTCTTCACAATTGCAACCATTGAAAGTGTGGGAGAGGAAACTGCATTAGCAGCAGCTGACAACAGGTGGACTCACGACACAAGTCTACTTCTTCTGAATTAAATTTAGTTGCATTAAAAGTTGATCTAATGCTGTATCATTGCAGTCACAAGGCAAATTTCAGGCCTGAAACAGATTATTATTTTTTTTTCCTCCATAATTTTATCATTTACACCTCAGCCATCAGAATGCACAAATGACCTACAAATATGCAAGTCACAGAGAGCATCTGGCAGCTTTGTGCTCAAACACCCTTCACAGCATGTGTCATTCACAAAATAATATGGGCATACCTTAGGGCACTGCTGTTCACACCAGCAGCTGCATCAATGTTTCTGTAAGGAATACAGATTTTCACGGATTTTAGTTGACTATAAAACTTGCTTTCATACTGATGTGGAATGACTGTCATGAAGGTTTTTTTAAATTTATTTTGAAAAGAAAATTACCAGATTTTAAAGAACAAGAGCACCAGCTGTACGTAAGTATTGATATCAGACAAGTTCTTAAATGCAGTAACAGTACAAAGCCTGAGTTACAGGGCATTTTATTGGTTTATTTTCAAGCCACAGTGACTTATTCATACTTTGTTATCAGCTGTTCTACAATCACAGAGAATCTACAATACTAAATTTGCTACAGCAGAGTGCTTCTCTTGACTGCCATGACGTCGGTTTGTTCAGTAAAAGTAGGGCCCAGCACTCACACTAGAACACCTGAATTTACCTCTGTTCATGCAGGTAATTATAATACTGATTAGATCTGCCCTAGCTGTGAATTTAACAGAGCCTTAAGAGCTATTCGGTGAAGGTGTGTACTGAACAGTCCTTTATCTGAGCTCCATTGGCTACCATGGGAGCTTATGGTTTAATTCATTTGACAAAAGCATCTAGTGTAATTTGAGACACTCTAGGACATCCTACACGTCCTGCAACCACCAGTGCAGAGGACCCATGTTTTTCACTGGTCATGTGTCACACCTTCCAAACTTGTGGAGATGCCACAGATCTACTACTGTGTTTGAAATAGCGCCAGGTAGATGATTTTCAGCAACTGACTCAAGACACTCACATATAGGCATCTATATTTAGATGTATCAGAATCTCCAAGCTGACTCCCATGCCAAATTTTCATGGTTCTCCTAAACCAGAAGTACTAAACTGTACAATGATAAAAATAACATGAACTTTTGGCCTAATTCTGGTTGCAACCTGATTTTGAAGTCAGGAAATGTTTTAGTATTCACTTTTCCCCACTGAATATTTGGAACAGGGAATATTTGAAATACAGACTGCTATTTGTTGCTTAATCTTAATTAAGAAGCTTCACTTCATGGTGGCTGTGTGTCTATACATTTTGTTCTGGTTGAAGTAACTAAAAAAATAGTCACCAGTAGAGAGAAAACACAATATATTTGCTTTCCTTAGATGAACAATCTTCCTGGAACATTTCTGAATAATCAAGTAGTCACAGCCTGTTATTGTGACTAGTAAGAAAGCTGAAGAGAACTTTCATTTAAAAACACCAGAGTTGTGATTAGCAGTTTTATCCATGAGTCTTTTTTCTGAACTGCTGCATGGCTAGGATCTTCCCCAGAAATTCTTGATACAAATGACCTGCAAAGTCACATGTGAATAAAGAGATGAGAGACAAGGTTATTCTGAGATTTGAAAGCACTGTATTGCTCTTCCCTATATAAAATCACAGGTCAGCAAATCAGGCTATTGGGGTCTGCAAGAAAAGTCTTTCTTTCCTTTCTGCCTATTCTCTTCTCACTTGCCTTTCTATAAAAATCCCCCAAAACTTCACTGAAGTTAATGAAATGTCACCAAAGTAAAAGGAATCAATTTCAGGCCATTTATGTTGTCTCACATTTGATCTTCTTCTTGATGTTTTACTTGTCTTTGTCTTCCTTTCTTATTTCCCAAGAGAACAAAATAAGCAGGATCAGAGCCCACTTCATCTCTGGATTTTTGTGCCAGTATAAAGCCATTTATTTCAGTGCTTTAGGCAGGTATGAAATTTGATTTATAATATTTGGATGTGCACATCCACAAAATGGTAAGTTACAAAGGAAGCACGATAGAGAAAAGTTAATGAACTGAGATTCATGATGTTATTTTTCAACTTAAAGTTTATTAAGGACTAGGTTGTTATTAAATGTCTGAGTGGTAAGGTATCAAATTTAAGATTTCAGAATTGAAAAATGGAAAGATTCATTAACTGTGATGACAGCAGCAGATAAAGTATCAATAATTTCTGTTTTGAATACAATCTGAAATGAAATTTCTTTCATTCCATGACAAAGTTGATAACAAAGCAAAATGAAACATTCCAATAATGCACATTCCATTATTTCTGAGAATAAATATGATTTCTTTGATGAGCAACCTGGAAATTGGCACATTTCATGTACAGAGACATTAAAGTACTAAAGTAAGCAGTGATTTGCAATCAGAGAAGACTAGAAATTCAAATTAAAATTACAGTATTAATACGATCCATTGCCTCTGCCCATTCCTTATGTTATTACCAATAAAGTTCCATTTTCTTTTGGTTTTGTATATGCATTTTTTATTCATGCTTAGGTAATTTAAAATATAAGTTCAGCAACGTATTCCAGAGACAACTTAGCTTTGATATTTCTCAGATGCAAAACTCGTCTGAAATGTTTTTGAATGTTTTCCTAAAGTATGTACAAACAACATCGCATCTACTGATGTTGGCTGTGCCAGTAGTTACACTAAGCACAACTACAATTGTATTCAGAGTAAAGTCATATTTAATCTAAAAAGGACAGCAAAATTTATCTACAGCTATAACACATAGCTCTGATTAACTTATGGAAACAAAACTGTCAGATTTGGCTAATATTCTAATGAAAATGTTTCAAAGAAAAACACAAGGCTCTGGGGCAAAAAAAAAGTTTGGTGGACGTATTCTGAATAGTTTTATCTTCAGATGGAGCATGGAGTTATGCAACGTGAAGCTATTAAATATATTTATTTGGGTAGACTTTTGTGGAAGTGCTTTACTCCGTATTTCTAAGGGGAAAGCAGGAAAACAAGGTTTATAACTCTCATCTTCTCACAAAAGCGTGTTTGAGTAATAGAGAACAATCACTTGCAAAGAAACCAAAGGATCTGGAGAAATTATCTGATGGCATCTAGTATTCTGCCACTTCCAAAAGGTGAACTCTTTAACATTCTGCCAATGAAAACTATGTAGAAAACTTTCTTTGAATATCTCTATTAAAATGGAGGATGTTTTCTTAAACATTCAAAATGTATCAAGCAAATTTAGTCTTCCCCGGCCCCGCACCCCCCAGAGGGCAAGTTACAGTTTCCTTAATTTAATTTATTCTGGCCCCAAAGCAACTTGGCATTTAAACATATGCATAACTTTAAATACATGCTTAGTCTCCTTGAAGACATGCTTGAGTACCTTACTAGACTGGGACCTATAGGCCTAGTCCAATTTCAAACTCTCTTTTCATTTATTTTAATGAGTATCAGATTGGATGCTGTATGAAATTATTTCACCATTGTCATCTTCCAGTATTTTACCCCAGGGACTGAGTGCAAATACTTGACATTCAACATGTGTTGCTCATCACTTTCGATTAGAAAATATGACATGTTTCCTATCTTCCTGTTCTTTGAATGGATGAACACAGAAGGACTTCCCACAGGATGTCTTCCTGTGCAGGTTTAAATCTCGCCTTCTGCAGATACTCATATGAGGCTTTGAGTTTCATTTGCTGTAGACAGTTGTGCCAGTAAAACTTTATTGTCTGGGTGTGTGCAGAAAGTGAGCACAAAAGACATGTGACCATTTGAAACCCCTTACTGCTAAATGTTATTTACATCTTTCACTGTGGCTGATGAATAGATGAGAGTTGGCTACAGGAACCAGCCAGAGAATTTAATTTTGTCAGTCACATTTTTCAATAGATTATTTGAAATTTCAGTTCTGAGAACTGCATGAAAGCCAATATAGAATAAAATCTTTCAAGAAGATACCAGGGTTCTGTTCAGAGTGGCAACAGAGACAGCAGTCTGTGCCTCACACAAAGGAATTTATGAAACTAAATGACAGCTGACAGAAAATGTTTGAATATGCATTAAAGTTGGGAAAGTAGTAAGGTCATTTTCTGTTTAAACTCTCACGTTGCACAGATGAGAATTGTTAAATAGTTGCCACATTCAACTTCAGTGGTTCGATTTCAGTGGTGAGAAAAGTGTTTGTGATGTGTTATAAGCATGCATGAGTTGTATGCTGAATGATTATATTTAATGATAAAACTTGTGAGTAAATACATTAAATGTTTTCAGGGGAAAAACCTCTCTCCAAGACAGAATTATAACAGATAGAGTTTATATTTATCTCTGCATGAAAACTTAATATATTGCAAAATTCTATAGAAATACTGACAAGCCAAAATAATAAGTTCACTTTACAGGCGACCTCATAAATTGTGTGGTGAAGACGTTTGTGTCTACAAACGAAGGAAATTCCCTTCACACTTGAATAATTAGAAGCTGGAGAGCAAGGGCATAGATGAGAAGGAAAGATGAAGATCTGTTTCCTGTGGACATAATATCCTAAAAGCTGGGTTATCAATCCAACAGGACAGATTCCCTAATACAATAGCTTCCTTTTAAATTAGCTCCTGTAAATTAACCAGCTCAACTAAACATTGGCAGGATCTTATCACCGTAATGCACAATAAAGTCTACATTATTAAAATTCCACTAAAGAAAACTTAGCGTGAGATAAGGCAGACATGAATGATCATTTAACATTAATCCTGATGACAACCATTTCCACTTTGCTATTGAATTTCCCTTCTTCCTACATTTTCATTTCCAAATACAATACAAACAACATGCTCTAATCAATCACGTATACATCCACCATAATTTTTATACAAGGCCCTGTATCTTAGATATATAAGCCACTGAAGATAATTTATCTTCCCTCTTGCTTTGCAGTGTCACTAAATGAAAGGAAAGCTAGAGAAAGGTAAAGTGGTACCGAGAGGTAGCAGGTAAGATACAGAGTTTTAGGGACCATAGGTAGTTTCACCACTGACTTTTGCATTAAGAATTCATTTAATGATGAATCACAGATGTTGATAACAATCAAACATAGTCTAGTCCCAAAGAGAGCTATGTTTGTCTGGCACAGCATGACCTGAATGTCATTATATTGGTTCCAGACTAGGTCTAAATCAGACTGAACCATCTCAATCATCTCTGCAAAGTGATTCCGAGTCCAGGTTTCTCTCATACGGCGTCAACTTGGTGCTCACAGTACTGAATTCCCCTCCACCTGTAGGTGGAGTAAGTTAGGCTCTTATTCATCACAGGCTATTTGCAGATCGTGAATGCTGGAGAAGTGGTGCCTGCATGATGCAGTTCAGATCACTTATGATGTGACTGGTCTGCTGATTGTGTTTGTGTTTATAGAGACAGACTAGGACAGAAACACTCCTAGTTTGTAACATGTTCAGGTGGGGCAGGTGGTATAAAGACCTGTTCATAAGTACCCAGTGTTTACTTTGAATGGGCATCAAAATCTGCAATTTTATTTGCATTAAGCACTTGCACACATGGCCTACTTTTCAGTGGGGAATTATCAGAAAGAGTAGGTAGCACTTAACATCTCCAGGAGTAAAAATACACTAGATCACATTGGCAAGTTGCCAAGAGATGTTTTAGTTTAGTTGTCTGAGCTTGGAACAGTGATTTCACTACCCACCAAAAAAACTCCTCAAACTTCGTTCTTTTACCATAAAACATGCATATATATGCATGTGGGTGAACCTTCTAGTCACCCTTATTTCAACAAGTCAGCACAGTACAATCTCCAATTTATAAAGAAAAATATAGATGAAAAATACTTTATCAATATATGAGTTATTCCTAAAATGTATCTATTTAAATAATTTCACTAATCTCTAAAGAGGTTGGCATAGTGGAGAACAGAAAATGGCTGTTTTACTAAAGATGAGGAGGACCCTTTTTTCTGAAATCTCCCACACAGGTCAGTATAATGGTACCACTGAAAATTTTGCTTAGAACACAATTTGACAAAAATATGAGTTCCTTTGATTTTTTTTCTTTTTTTCCTGGAAAAAAAACTGTTAGACATAGCTACTGCATGGAATATTTTTCTAAATGAAGACAGCATTTCAGTCTCCGTCAGAAGATGCAACTGAAGATTTCAAAAGGTAAGCAGAGTATAAAATTAGAAGGAAAGAAAATATAGTCAACATTTTTATCACAATTCATGTGACAACAGAAAAAGATATTATGAAAAATATATGTAAAATGATTTGAAAATTTAGCACATATAACAATGGCTTTGAAAGCAACATGAACTAAGAACTACAATGAAAAAAAGGGAAGATAAAATGGAACCATTGTGCATGCAAACAAGAACAAGGGTTCAACCACTTCATGCAAATGCAAATCAAGACAGTTAACGTTTTGAAGAAGAGCAATACAATGCATCAGGAAGACTTTGTAGACAAGAACACGTTCTGGGGACCTGATGAATTCCACCTGAAAAGCAATTCACTTACGTTAACCTCAAAAGAAATATTTAGAATGACACATGGCTCTATGTGACTTCTCTGCGTACAGAGCAGGTATTGGTAACCATGAACTTTTAGACTTACAATAACAAGAGAAAAAATCCCTGTCAAAGATATTCTGAGTATACCCATAAGAAGAAAACTGTGTTACTAACAAAGCGTGTGGTTTTACTAGTTGCAAGCATGCCCCAGGAGTTCAGATTCCAGGAGTTTATGTTTTATGGTCTAAGTTCTGTGGTGCCACAAGAAAAACAGAATCAAAAGTTTCTTATCACTAAGAAGAAGAAATTGGATAGGGCTGTTATATCTATATTGGAGTCAAACATTAGGAATAAGACTAAGGAATAAAGTGGCTGATTAAAAGAAATCCCCAGAACCTTTCAAATGTTTACCTTTCAGTAATATTCTAGTTATTCATAAACCAACACATAACTAGGAAAGTTTCACATGTGAGAGTTCATACTGAGTTGCTTTGTGACCAGAGATGATCACTTTTCTTATTAGATAAAATACCTTTAATACCAAAACAGCATTTGATGCATTTTATACATTTGAATAAACAACTGTTATTATCTCCCAATGCCCTCCCAAATGAACAATGCTGTAAATCTCTTATCTGCCTCTGGGCGGACCAAAGCACGTGCACAAAGCAGACTGAATGTGACACTTGGGGCAAGAAAATGTTTGCAGGAGAAAAAACAGATGAAATAAATTTAAAAGAGACAGTTTCCAACAGTGCATAAGATGGCCAAAAAGACCCGCCTGCCCAGACCAGAGGTATCCAAAACTTCTTCAGTGAACAGGAAAGATCTTATGTCCAGATTGACTGTCTTTGATGTGTTCAAACTTTGGTCAATATATTATCATCACAGACTGTATATACATACCTTAAATGACAAGAATCTGAATGCCACACTTGAATATATCCCTGTCTGCCAGCTGTCTCTATCATATATACTTTCAGTGACAGATATGTTAGGCCACTGGCATTTTGTTGCTGATTAGCCTCACACTTAGCTGCCTTATTCTGTAACACCATAAGGCACCCGATAAGTCAGTTACAAATATTATGAGGCCTTTAATATAAATATTATAACACTTTTCTTCAGGGAAAGGCATGTGCTTTTCAACTCCATGCCATTCAGTCATTGCTAATGCAAGCTTCTTGGTACTGATTATTCTTCACATTTCATTTGGTTTTAAGATCTCACATATAGAGACCTCTCCTGTTACAGCATGTCCTCACTCAGCAGATGACGTCTTCCTAAATTACTTGCATAAGAACAGATTACAACTGCAGTTGGAAGGCACAGTGGCTTAGCCCTTGTAAGATATCTGGCTTCCAACTAGATTTTTTTTTTTTCTTTCTGTTGCTTATTACTCATTAATAGGCCTATGAAGACAAGGTAAATTTCTGCCTTATTTCTCACGTGCTTATGCCTCCTGACTACGTATTCTTCTCATTTTTATGGAGTTAGGTCATGTCTTTCAGGTAAGTTTGGTAAAACAACTCATTTGCAATTCTTTGCAATTCTTTTAAGAAGAATAAAATGTTTCATAAGAAAACACCAGTTTCCATGGAACTTTGCTTAAGAAAAGCATTTCAGACCTAGATATATTTTTTTTGTCAAAATGTTAATTGCTTATATAAATATATACATGCATAGAAATATATATTTTATGCATGTCAATGCATTTATTTCTTATCCATAGACATAGATATAAATGTGTCAACATGTATTCACACAAATGTATATATAAAGAAAAGAAACCTGATTTACCAGTAATTTGGGATTTTGCATAGTATGGGCTATAAAAACTGTAAACTAAAAACTATAAATATAAAGGCATCATGGGCTATAAAAACTGCAATTCAAAACTTGTTCTAAGTCAGACCTGTCTATTTCAGGACAAATATCCAGGATAGAGAGAAGTTTATCTTGGATGGTACATATATTTCTTATTTCTCCAAGTTAAATCATTAAAGTTCTTGTTTTCATCTTAACACAGAAAGGATTTTTGTTTTTAAGATATCACTAATTTTCATGGAAAAGAAAAATATTTTTCCTTTCTCTACTATTGAGTAACATGGCTAGGTGCAGTGCTATGTTAATAGACAGCATAGTAAACTTTGGCCCCTTCCTTCTACATATATACCCTTTATTCTCACCTTGCTATTTTGCATTATTATATTCCAGTTTCAGTTAACAGTGAGGAGTGTTACTATTTTGACAATAAATTTACTTTCAGCGCGTCACTGCGAAATAAAAGGGAAGCAGATCATGAAAACCAAACCAAGGAAAATAAGGATCATTTAACTAGAAATAAAAACAATAACTCTCTAAATTGAAAAAAAAAAAATATGTAACTGGAAACTATGCAAAAACACCACAGGATTTTTTCTGTGCGAGAAATTCGTGCACTGTCAGAGAGCGGACCTATCTTGCTGTTACCAATGTGTATGCTCAGTCTTACAGGATGCACAGCAGCATGCAAAAATGTCAAGGTACTTCAGTGGGAGTAAACTAAACTAATCACTGCAAGCTAAATTTTCCCGTACTTTGATTTTTTGTTAGGGTCTGTTAAATGTCAGTTAAGCTACACTCAGAGAGGTCTCCAAGTGAGTGAACCTAGAATTTTGTCATAGAAACTCAGTAGAGCAGGAACATGACACACCAATCTGACTTTAGGGGACCTTACCCCAGCTGGGCTTCTCCGTAGCATCATAATACATTATAAATATTTAAAATTAATCCATCGTCTGGAGCAATGCAAACTGGACAGGGAGAAGACATGAAGAAATTCAAAACTGTATACAGACTACAGAATTATTTGATCAACTTAAAAATTAACATGAATGATTTGAGGAAGAGTTAGATGTCCATAAGTATTTGCTTTACCTGCCCCATAATATTAGAGAATACTGAGGCTTAAAGTATAGACAGTCTGAAATCTTCATTTAAACATCATTAACTACATGCAACTAAGTGCTATACTTAACAAGAAGTAATTTTAGCTTCCAGCATCTCTTAGGGCTAGTAAAATTCACATCTGTAAAACCTCTAAGAACATTCAATCAATTAAAGACAGAAATATAATCTCCAACAATAACAGTCTCCTCTCCTTATTTTTCAATTTTAGAAATTAAGGATTCCCCAATGGAAAAAAAAAAAAAGTCTTCTCATCAACGTCCTGATGAATAGGTATCTTCTCAATCCATTTTATGCTACTTATTTCTCCCAAAGAGATTTTGTTGAAACATGTTTTCACACTGTTTTGAAATCAGCATGCAGACGTGGAATTAAAAAAAAAACACAACCACATGCCACTTTTCTCACTGTTCTTCTTTGATCACCACTCCATGGGTATTTTTCTAGGGTCATGCAAAAGGTCTGACTTGGTAAGGAAAAAAAAGAAAACATAAAAAGGATGCCATTGTGGCTAAGAGCACAGGAAGCAACTGAGAGATCCAGCTTCAGCTTCCCCTTAATTAAAAGCTGGCCACATTCCTGTGGGTAAATCCTTTAAATGAGACATTCTGAAAGTGTTTTATTACCAACAACAGGGGACAGACATTCAAAAGTGCTTCGTTTATAGCCTTCATGTAAGGCTATAAACACTTCAAAAAAATCCAGCCTAGAGGACTTTTGTAACGTTGATTCTTCAAGCTCAATTCTGCAGTCTTCCCCCTTAAAATCAATGGGAGTTGAGGATACTTGGCTTACTGCAAAATCACATTCTGTCCCTTTGTTTTCCCTATTGGAAAAATAAATACAAGAAAATATATTCCCTTCAGCACTATGCAAGGGTGGTATCATTAATGCTAGGGAAGTTTTTTAAAATTTGGGGGCTGAAAGTGCCTACAATTACTCTTAATTCAGGTACATATCCAAAACCAGCTGCATTCTCTAAGCCTTCTAGATCTCTAAATGTCTCAGGGTGTTTATTCGAAATCTCTCTGAATTATGGCTTTGATGAATGGACTACTCAATGGATAAGGAATTGGCTGAACAGCTGCATTTGAAGACTTGCAGTCAACGGCTGCATCAGATCAGTAATAAGTGGTGTCCCTGAAGGGTCCATATTGGGACCGTTAGTGTTCAATATTTTATTAATGACATAGACAGTGGATTGAGTGCATCCTCAGCAAGTCTGCAGATGACACCAAGCTGAGTGGTGTGGTTGATACTCTAGAGGGAGGGGATGCCAGCCAGCCACTTTAACAGGCTGGCCAAGTGGGCCTATATGAACCTCATGAGTTCAACAAGGCCAAGTGCAAGATCTTGCACCTGGGTCAAGGCAATTAACAGTATCAGTACACACCTGGTTACACTGCTGGCTCATATTCAGCTGGCTGTCAACCAACACCCCCAGGTCCTTTTCCACCGGACAGATTTCCAGCCACTCTCTCCCCAGGCCTGTAGCGCTGCATGGGATTGTTGTGACCCAAGTGCAGGACCCAGCACTTGGCCTTGTTGAAGCTCATACCACTGGCCTCGGACCATCGATCCAGCCTGTCCAGATCCCTCTGCAAAGCTTTTCTACCGTCAAGCAGGTTGACACTCCCACCTAACTTGGTGTTGTCTGCAAACTTACTGAGGGTGCACTCGATCCCCTGTTGCGGTTTGGGCTGGGTTGGCCAATGACAAGATGACAGATCCTCTCTCCCACCTCTCATTCCAAGGAGAAGAAGAAGAGAGATAAAGAGATTCATGAGTTTAGAAAAACTAAACTACTTTAATGAAATATTAACAATAAAATAAAAAGGAAATAACAAAATAGATACAATATATACAAATATATACAAAACCGTATCAAGCTCCTAATGAGCTGTCACTGGCAGACACAGGGGAAGTTCCAGACTGGACTCAGTGGCAAATGGGAACTAGATTCTGGATCTTGATTCAGGAACCAATGGATTGGGATAAAAAATCCTCAGATGTCAGTCATTGAAGAAAGAGAGCCATTGAATAAGCCAAGCCATTGAAGAAGAACCCAACCCTTTGCCCCCTCAGCTTTTATACTGAGCATGAGGCAGATGGGATGGAATACCCTGTTGGTCAGTTTTGGGCCACCTGACCTGTCCACTCCTCCCCACAGGTGCAACCCCTCCACAGGGTACACAACCAAGTCAGCTGACCCTGGTTGCTAGAGCAACGAGTATAAGCAAGAGCCTCTCCCACTGAACAGAAAGTTGGCTCTGCTTCACCACAAACCAGGATATCCCCTCACCCAGATCATTGACAAAGATATTAAACAGAACTGGCCCCAGTATCGAGCCATGGGGAACACCACTTGTGACTGGCTGCCAACTGGAATTAACTCTATTCACCACAACTCTTTGGGCCCGGCTATCCAGCCAGTTTTTGACCCAATGAAGAATCACCCAAGCCCTGAGCAGCCAGTTTTTCCAGGAGTATGTTGTGGGAAACGGTGTCAAAGGCTTTACTAAGGTCTAGGTAGACAACATCCACAACCTTTCCCTCATCCACTAAGCGGGTCACCTTGTCATAGAAGGACATCAGGTTAATCAAGCAGGACCTGCCTTTCATAAACCATTATATGTACGGAATGTAAACAAGGCCAGAAAAAAAATAATTAGGGCTCTGTTCTATAGTCATATTTTTTGCATTATAGTTTGAATGCCATAATTATAAATAATTAAAAAAATTGTCCTATAAAAAATGAGTCCCTATATTTCAGTGTTTAGACCTCCTGAAATTTTGTGGAACAATGCTCTAAAGCAGGGAGTTCCGTAACTTATTTGTTACCCTTCTGTCTGCTTTTATGCCCTCATTTCTTGCACTATGAATGAAGCATGAACAAAATGGTTATAAATGCCTTTAGTTGCATCATTCTGCTTCACATTACAGCTATTTGATATATCAGTATAATAATCAAGGGTAGGACACCAAGTGAGTCTATGGCAAATAACAGCTAATAGAAATATGAAATGAGTGTTTTACAGCACAAAGGACTTTTATGCATTTCTTGTCCATAAGAGATCAGAGGTGATATGTGAAATGACTTTAAAAGCTAACATGAACAAATTCGACTAACATGAACAGATGTTGACACAGGATCAGACGCATTTGACTTTTCCTGGTTTTAGGCATATTTGAGATCCTATAAAATTTTCCTTCCTGTCTTAAATCCCCTATGTGCAGCCCAGATGAGATTTGAGGTAGTTCACTAGACCTTTCCTAAGCACCACATAATCTTTTGATTAAAGAGAGATTGATAAATGTCAGCATTACATCTGCACTGTACAGTCAGATGTTTCTGATGCTATTATGAAAGATAAAATAATTCAGCAGCAAACTACCCTGCATGTTGCAATGCATTTCTGCAAATCCCAGAGGTCATTCTAGGTAATTGACCACACGTAACACATTTCTTATGAGAAAACTGTGAATTTATATATTGAACAGACTGCTGGGTAAAGTTTAGAAGTTTCAATATCTCTCCAACTATGATAAACCAGTCAGGTTTTAAAAAAATAATTTAGTGGTGGAACAGTTGATTCCCTGTTGTGAAAAAGGCTCTTAAAGTAGTCTTTCGTGGTATAACTGAATTCCTCCAAATCAGCAATGCAAATGGGAATATTCTGTTATTCACTGAACACAAACATAATGCAAGGAAGAGAAAACATTCTGTTAAGCAAACTTTCTGATGTATACTTGAATGGGAAATTTCTCCTTCTTCGTGCTTGCTGATCTATAAACATAAGGCATTAGGACTTCTGTGTTGTCTGCTGCTGGGTTTGATGCTCAGAAAAAGTGTATTTTTTATTCCCAGATATGCACTACATCAGTTAAATGATTAAAAACCCTATTGTATTCTCCTTCTCTTTTTTATACATAATCATCAGTAAAATAAGGGTAGACCTCTAATATTTCACAAGCTGCTTTGAAACAATATGTAGTTAACATACAATATATGTTTACTTTACTTATGGCACAACAGGCTTTTGTGATCACATTGTTATCTTCCTTGAATAACTGATCAAATTTGTCTATCCTTAGGAAATAAAATTATCGATAATACACTCCCATCCTAGTTAATGTTTGTAAAGGAAGAAAACATAGTTCAGCTGGGGGCCAGGAGGAGGACTAGATGATCTGAAAGGTCCCTTCCAACCTAGGCAATTCTATGATTTACTTTACCTGCAATAATTTAGAAAGAACCCAACAAACAAAAAACAAAGAAAACCACAGCTTTAGTAACCTCAACAGTTTTATGCTATGAAAAATCAAAATCAAAGAATAGTTTGGATTGGAAGGTACCTTTAAAGGTCATCTAGTCCAACGCCCCCTGCAATGAGCAGGGACATCTTCCACTAGACGAGGTTGCTCAAAGCCCCCATCCAACCTGGCCTTGAACACTTCCAGGGAGGGGACAACTACCACCTCTCTGGGCAACTTGTTCTAGTGTTTCACCACCCTCACAGTAAACAGTTTCTTCCTAATATCTAATCTGAATCTACCCTCTTTCAGTTTAAAACCATTATCCCTTGTCCCGTCACAACAGGCCCTGCTAAAAAGTCCCTCCCCATCATTCCTGTAGGCCCGTTTTAGTACTGAAAGGCCACAATAAGGTGTCCCCGGAGCCTTCTCTTCTCCAGGCTGAACAACCCCAACTCTTTCAGACTGACCTCACAGGAGAGGTGTTCCATCCCTCTGACCATCTTGGTGGCCCTCCTCTGGACCCACTCCAACAGGCCCATGTCTTTCCTGTGCTGAGGGCTCCAGTGCTGGACTCAGTACTCCAGGTGGGGTCTCACCAGAGTGGAGTAGAGAGGCAGAATCACCTCCTTCGACCTGCTGGCCACATTCCTTTTGATTTCGCCCAGGATACCGTTGGCTGTAATCAATAAGTAATATAAGATTGTACTATCCATTATTAATGTATTTATAATTAATCCATTCAACCAGTGCTAAACAATGCTTCTGCTACATCTTCTGCTACCACCTCTACATACCACAAAGGGTGGTTTGTTAATTAATTAAAGGTATTTTTATAACTTTTTCCTTTTTTTTCTTCCATTGTGTAGCAGTATGTCTCAGTATGCTATTTTCTTCAGAAAGAATTTATTAACATGTAATATATTTGTGTTTGTTGGGCATTGTTTCACAGAAACACAGACAGCATGCAGTGATAAAACACATACTGTAAACCTATGACCAGATTACAATGCACCAAACTATGGCCCTTTTTGTAACAAGATTTGTATGGTCCTTAAGAGAGTTATAGAAAGAGCAATATGAAAATACTTTGGTTTTTTTTTTTGTTTCAGTGAGTTTTTAAAAAATTTTGAAAGTCTTAGATATGCTGCAGTGATAAAAGCAAAATATCAGCATTGTTTTGGGTGCTTTCTGATAGTCCCTCTCCATTTTCCTGTTCTGCACCCATTTTGTGGATAAAAATTAATGTTACTGTTTTTCAACAACTGAATCTCGTTCAACATATTTTGCTCTGCCCTAGGGAAGACACAGCTCCATACACCATTCATACAGAAGCAAAACTGGTTGGCCTTATACAGCACTGTACATGAAACTTTCAGTTCCTTTCATCCAGCTGCAAAGAATTATCCACTAAGACCCGTGAAATTAAAGGGAAATCCACTTGTCAAAAAATAACGATGGGAGCGAGTCCACAAAAAAACATAGACTTGGAGAACGATTTATAGAACTAGTTTTAAAATAAGTGTCCTCCATTTAGAACTAGATACTAATCTGTCTGTCAAGGTGGAATACAGCATTCTCTGTGCTGCCACAATTTAGTAACCACTATGATGATAATTAAAACAGACTGAAACAGTAACCTTTACAAATAAAAGCAAAACAGCACCTAAGCTGATTATATTTCCTCATTTTATTGTGATTTTGACACAAATGAAGCCAAGATATATTTTATTCATTTTGTGTTTTCTGTTCATGTTTTTCTTTATGGCCCTTAGGGATACAGGAGTATGGATGTAAAGAAGTCTATAAATTAAAACAAAACCATGTTTTACGGTAAATATTACCACTTCTTTATAATGCGTTAGCTTAATGTGAGCAAACAACAGTTTTCATGGTAGTTCATTTGCATTTCCTTCCCTGCAGGTTCCCAAGTATTTTGAGGTATCAGTACTTAGCTCATGGAAACTATTATGGTGAGAGGAAAATAAAAAAAAGGCAGAACAGCATTCTCTAAATTTTCTCATCTCAACCATTTCCCTTCAAGTCATTTTATAGCATTCTTTCCTGCCAACAGGTGGAGATGGAGTGTCTGAATCTATCTGAAACCTGCTGCTCATTTATTAACAAGGCAGCTGGAATATGAAGAATATGTCTGGAAAAAAGTGCTGGGTTTGGGTGCTTATTCATAAAGTAATAATGTTTTGAGCTTCAAATGTTAAAAGTTATAATTTCACATCCTTAACAAGCATGTAGTTCTCTCAGTGGATTATTATAGACAGTCTTCAAAGAGTGAAATCACCTCATATAAAAATACACTTTTTTGCCTTCTCTAGAACTGACTAGGACTAGCATTTCATACTTGAATAGATACTAATCTTTATTCTGCATCTTTCTTTGCTCTCCTTAGCATCTGAGTACTTCTTTGCCAAAATAGATACCTGCAGTTGACAAAAGTCGTACCAGAACTTGTTCAGTAAAAGATGATAAAGATATCCCGTCAGACCCAAAAATGTATAATGACATTCAAACGTCTATGAGTGATGCTCCAAACATAATGAAACTAAAGGTCAAACTGTCACTTACACCAAAGAGAGAAGGATATCATCTCCACCTTCTCCTGCTAAAAGTCATGCTCAGCTATCTAGTGGAGTATCCAAAAATGTAATATATACTGTCATAAAGAGCTTCTATTGGACAGCCAGATCTGCCCTTTGTAAGGCAGATTTCACTTCACCTGAGGAGAATGAGCACATCATAGATGGTATGCATGACACGCAATTATTTAATGTATATACTTATACATCATTGTATAATTTCTTGTAATACTCAGTAATATTTAAACAGCAAATGCAGTCTTATATTTATTGTTGGACAGAAGACGAGAATACAGCACAACACTTACTGGTTTAACAGTCTTCCATTATTCATTCTCGTATGTTTTCCTTCTTTTCCTGAAAAGGACTACAAGTGTGCCTACTTGTACATATGCACACATATACACTGTCTACACACACATGCGCACAAAGACATATATTTTTTTTATATATATATATATATGTGCATATGTAGTATGTCCTCCACAAGAAAAACTGGAACAAAAATGAAAAAAATTACTAACACTTCACTGTATCTTTCATAGGTGCATTTTTCTTTCCTTAAATACTCTCAAATTTTCATACACGTATTTTTGTGCCAAAAATGTTGGGTTTGTGCCTTATTCCTCCTGTAGACATGATAGGAAGAAAAGCAAATGTTTCATCTCCATATTATGCAGAAATTAATTGAGTGGAAGAAAGTTCTATTGATTCTAGCTAAAAATACCCTGCTTTCAGTTGTCATCCTCAAGTCATATGCTTTTTAGGTTGTCATGCAAGTGCATGAGATTAGTATACACCCCATTTAATTGGATCATGATTGCCTCCTATTTTAATTAACCTTTATTGGCATACCTATATTGCCAAGAAAATATACTTTGAGAAGCTCCGTTAATAACATTATTATTTGTTAGGGGTTTTTTTTCCATTTCGCCCATCAAATTCTTTAGACAAATAATAAATCTGTGCAGCCTAGAGTTATTGGTAGGCTCTTTGTTTCATTATGCTTTTTAACAACATATTTAAAACTTAATTTTCTGAGAAAAGGATGCCTAAGAAAATAATTTCACTCCTACCTTACAGAGAGGAAAACTGAGGCAGAGGTTATATGGCTTGCCCCTCCTTGTGCAGCAGGTCTAGCCAATACTGGTTTCAGTCTGTGGTATATGAGAGATAACCCAGATAATTCAAATGTTTAATTGCAATATTTAATGATCATACCCTCCCTACTTTACATCTTTCCTTGCCTCCCACTGATACTTCCCGACCTGATCATGGGTCATCCTGCCTGGGGGCAGGGAGGTGATCCAAATCATTGTTCAGTTTCAACTCAATCCTTTTTTCCGACTATGAGATCTGTATCTCAATACCCGTATTAGTTAAATACCTGAAACTTCCTGCGAAAGTCAGAGGCCATCTGTCCACAAAAGTACCTTATGAAGCTTCCAAGTCACAGACCCACTCACCATAATGCAGTATAACAAGAAATGTTATTTTACACTCGCCTAAAAGCATTGGTGCCCAGATGCAATTTGGTGCAGCCATTGAAGCACTGTGGTGGCAATGGAGCATTTATTTCCTGGAATGGCATCTCTGCAGCTAGTCACCACCGCCCTGAAGACTTGTCTCCAGGAAAAAGATGAGGTTGAACAGAAGCTCAGGTGATCAGTTAATCCTTCTTTCTATCCTAAGGTAGGATCTTGTGCCCGCCTGTGTTTTCTAACCCACAAAATGAGTTCCTGAAGGCTGTATTTTGGCAGATTTTCCAAGATCTTCAAGATAGCAGAATTTTTCTTCTTTACTGCTATTTTTCTTCTTTAGCAGTAGACTCTAATTCCGTATGTTACTTCCTTCTACTATAAAGTAGGAAGCAAAGCCTCCCCCACTCTTAATTGGATCCCTTCCACTTTCACTGAGAAGGCAGAGTACTTTAGATGATATGTAGCTGATTAGTTGTTCTCAGTGGAGTTTGAATGAACCATCTTTACTATCACCTTGCTCTGTATAACCACAACCTTATCTCAGCAAGAGTAATGTCTGCTCCTCTGCATCCACCATGGGTTGCACACTTTAAAGATTTAGCCTGGCCTCACTTCCTTTTTTTCGCCTCTCTTTTTTTTAATAGACCTAGTAAAATACATGTGTTGAAGTGGGATTTTCTAGTTGCAGCCATTTGAATCGTAAACACAGCCATCCATACAAGTACAAATCACAGCTTTGGCCTTATGGGCCACTCCTGAAACAGCCTTGTGAATGAGAAATCACAGCACATCATAAATCCTATCCAATATTGAAACACATGCAGAGATAACAAGGGAAGAATGGGCCCTGTTTGTTCTCAGTTATGCTGTCAAATCTACAGCTGCTTACCCTTTGATGAACAAGTAAAATGTTTTGTATTTCACCCATGATCTGCAAGCAGAAAAAGAAGGTGTAATTTAAGAGACATAAAAACCATGGTTACCTCTTAAGATTTTCATGCTTTTTTGAGTAATGTTACTTACAAACCTTTGTATTTTTATTTACCATTAGATGAGACATCAGACTAAGTAGTTCATAGTAAAATATCAAATGTGAGAGAAAGCAATGTTTTTCCTAACTACAAATGTGGGGAGAATTGGAGATGACATGGTGGGAACTGAAGAGAAGGAAGAAGTGAAAGTTAATTTTGAACATTTAGTGTTCTAAATTTGTTTTGTCAAAGTTATTACTCAGTTTCATTGTTGGTGCTATGAGAGAAATCCAAGTAATACTAATGGAAAGATAACACTTGGTTCAAAAGATACTTGAATACCAAATAAGCACAAGCCCACTGACAAAGCACTGAATAACCATAAATGTTTTCCCCATACAGATCAGGTGCAACATGTCATGATAAAAGGAAAATCAAATTTCTCCTAATGTTAAACACTAAGTTTATAAGAAAAAAACTAGGAAATACTATTCTCCAAAGTAGCTTTTATTTTTTCTGCTCACTGTAATGCTTATGGCTAAAACCATTCTCAGTTTTCTTCTGCCTGGATACCACATACCTAAAGAAGCTATACATGTTTTATTTCACATGCTTCTCTTTGCTACAATTAATTATACAGGAAAGGAAATCACACATTTTAAATCATTCTCCCTCAGAGGGAATTAATTCACAGGAGTCTCCTTATATATCTTCTGCCCCTTAATTCTGAGGTTTTCCAAGTACAGCCTGCCCCTACTAAAGGGGGATTTTAGGAAAATGCAACAGGACCTATGTGCTACAAGGTGCCACGAGATAGTTCAGGTGTAGGTGGGTATATCCTGGTTTGAGGTAAAACAGAACCAATTTTCTGTTCAGTAATTTTACTCTTCAGCTAGGCCTCTTCTAACTAACTGAACTCTCTGAAATTAACAGTGTATTTTTAAAACAGTAGTCCACTTCCAGAGTGGTAAGACCTGTTTGTTTATAATTTATGCCAAGGAAAGGTATAAGCATGGAGAGGCTCTTGCTTATACTTATTGCTGTAACAACCAAGGTCAGCTAACTTT
>VYZM01019757.1:103945-126725 GCA_013398915.1 Dromas ardeola | reverse complement strand
ACACCAAGCTGAGTGGTGTGGTTGACAGGCCTGAGGGATGGGCTGCCATCCAGAGGGACCTTGACAAGCTCAAGAAGTGGGCCTGTGTGAACCTCATGAGATTCAACAAGGTCAAGTGGAGGATGCTGCACCTGGGTCAGTGTAACCCCCAGTATCAATACAGGCTGGGGGATGAAGGGATTGGAAGTAGCCCTGTTGAGAAGGATTTAGGGGTACAGGTAGATGAAAAGCTGGACATGACACGGCAGTGTGTGCTCACAGCCAGCGGGCCAATCGCATCCTGGGCTGCATCAAAAGAAGCATGGCCAGCAGGTTGAGGAAGGTGATTCTCCCCGCCTCTACTCTGCTCTCGTGAGACCCCACCTGGAGTNCACAATTTAGCTCTGTGGTGACGTTGGCGGATAAGATGCAGGATCTGGAAAGGACCCATGTCCCTTTGGACCAATAATTGGTGATCAGAATAGACATCTTAGGCTATTTCTAGAGACACTAGGACAACTGAATTAAGCCCTTAGCCAATAGAGTCAGTGGAATCTAGAAAGTTACAGAGCTCACCAAATGCACATCTATCGTGGGTGACCTGAATACCTGCACTGACTGTGTTAAATAGATCTCCTGCTACTATAATATGAGTTTAGACAGCCTAAACTGGTAGATGTGCCCACATTGGCTACTAGTTTAGATGTCTAAATCTTGAAGCTGAAGCCCATCTCAAATGTCTAAATTGTGATGATTTACAAATGACAGGGCAGAAGAAAGATCCATTTCCCTGCTGCTTTGCAATGGAAAAAAACTAAGGAAAATGGTATTTGAAGTACTAGACATTAACGTAACATTTTTTTTTTTACTGTCTGTAACGTATGCTATATTGTAGCTGTCGTTATTTTCCCATTTGAAGCTACACAAATCTTCTTAGTTTGCACTGCCTTATGCCTGTTACAAGGAACTACTGTTTCAGATTTGGATATAATCTGGGAGGAATATAGGGATGCTGCGCAGTTGTGTAGGGATGGGGTCAGGAAGGCCAAGGCACAGCTGGAGCTGAACATGGCAAGGGATGCCAAAAATAATAAGAAAGGCTTCTACAGGTATGTCAGCAGGAAAAGGAAAGTCAAAGAAAGCATACCACCCTTGATGAGCAAGACTGACAAACTGGCAACAATGGACGAGGATCAAGCTGAGCTACTCAACAACTTTTTTGCCTCATTCTTCACTGGCAGCCTCTCTCCCCACACCTCTTGAGTGGATGGACTGCAAGGCAGGGAGTAGGGGAGAAACGACCTTCCCACTATAAGAGAAGATCAGGTTCATGACCACCTAAGCAACCTGAACATACATAAGTCTATGGGACGTGATGAGATGCATCCCAGAGTCCTGAGGGAATTGGCTGATGTAGTTGCCAAGTCACTCCCCACGATATTTTAAAAGTCATGGCAGTCAGGTTAAGTCCCCAGTGACTGGAAAAAGGGAAACATTGCACCCATTTTTGAAAAGGGTAGAAAGGAGGACCCTGGGAACTACTGACCTGTCAGCCTCACCTCTGTACCTGGGAAGATCATGGAACAGATCCTCCGTGAAGCTATGCTAAGGCACATGGAGGACAGGGAGGTGATTCAAGACAGTCAGCATGTTTTTACCAAGGGCAAGTCCTGCCTGAGCAATCTCATGGCCTTCTATGATGGAGTGACTACCTCAGTGAACAAGAGAAGAGCTATGGATGTCATCTATCTGGACTGCTGTAAGGCCTATGACACTGTCCCTCATAACATCCTTCTCTCTGAATTGGGAAGGTATGGATTTGGTGGGTGGACTGTTTGATGGATGAGGATTTGGTTGGATGATGGCATTCAGAGGGTAGTGGTCAATGGCGCCATGTCCAGATGGAGATTGGTGACAAAGCGGTGTCCCTCAGGGGTCCGTGTTAGGACCAGCACTGTTCAATAGCTTCATCTATCACATAGACAGTGGGACAGAGTGCACCCTCAGCAAGTTTGCAAATGACACCAAGCTGAGTGGTGTGGTTGACAGGCCTGAGGGATGGGCTGCCATCCAGAGGGACCTGGACAAGCTCAAGAAGTGGGCCTGTGTGAACCTCATGAGATTCAACAAGGTCAAGTGGAGGATGCTGCACCTGGGTCAGTGTAACCCCCAGTATCAATACAGGCTGGGGGATGAAGGGATTGGAAGTAGCCCTGTTGAGAAGGATTTAGGGGTACAGGTAGATGAAAAGCTGGACATGACACGGCAGTGTGTGCTCACAGCCAGCGGGCCAATCGCATCCTGGGCTGCATCAAAAGAAGCATGGCCAGCAGGTTGAGGAAGGTGATTCTCCCCGCCTCTACTCTGCTCTCGTGAGACCCCACCTGGAGTATTGAGTCCAGCACTGGAGCCCTCAGCACAGGAAAGACAGGGACCTGTTGAAGCGGGTCCACAGGAGGGTCACAAAAATGATCAGAGGGCTGGAGCACCTCTCCTGTGAGGACAGTCTGAAAGAGTTGGGGTTGTTTAACCTGGAGAAGAGAAGGCTCTGGGAACACCTTATTGCAGCCTTTCAGTACTTAAAGGAATCCTACAGCAAAGACGGGGACAAACTTTTTAGCAGGGTCTGTTGCGACACCACAAGGGGTAATGGTTTTAAACTTAAAGACGGTAGATTCAGACTAGATATAAGTGAGAAATTTTTTATGATGAGGGTAGTGAAACACTGGCACAGGTTTCCCAGAGACGTGGTAGATGCACCATCCCTGGACACATTCAAGGTCAGGTTGGACGGGGCTCTGAGCAATGTGTTCTAGTTGAAGATGTCCCTGCCCATTGCAAGGGAGGCTGGACTAGATGACCATTCAAGGTCCCTTCCAACCCAAACTATTCTATGATTCTATGATTCTACCAAGTATTTGTAGTCCAAGCTGAAACCTGCAGGTGACCTTTCCTTTCAGTATTAGCCCCCCTGTTCAGGTCCATTTACCATCCCAATAGTTTAAAACTGAAATCTTGAATCACATTTCGCACTAGACAGGACAGAAAGGAAAGCAGTGTTTTAAGAAAATTACTGATCATGGGTGAAGTAAAATCATACAGGAAACATATGCAAGAGGTTTGTTCTACAGAAACAGCGGAGTGTAATTCTGTGTGAAGGAGAGATGGTTTTGGCATTTTCCTCAGTCCTCCTAAAAATTCAGCGGGAAAGCAGGATTGTAAAATGTGCTTAAGTTTTTGCAAATCTGTGAATGTCTCTGAAAACAATATGGACTTCCAAGCATTGCTGTGTCCAGACACTTGTTAGGGTTCCATAAAATAATGAGATGTTGTGCAGATGAACGATCATAAGAATCACAGTGCTCACAAGCTTCATCCATCTAGAATGAGTCATCATCACAATTGCCAAACTGTAACAGATGGTTACTTTTAAGTACAAGTGCTGTAATTCACACCTGAAGGTGGTTCATTAATGGAATATGCAAAACTGAGATCTACTACATGTTATGAAATCTTTCATGAAGAATGAAAATACTCTTTTGTGTCCTGGGTTGCATTGCATTGCTGGTACAACCGTTATTTTGAAGTTTGGTACCAGCTTCAACAAACAAAAGAATCGGTATTACCTGCTTTGAAACTACACAAAATGGAAGTTCCTGTCATGAATTGAAAAACTTTCCAATAGGCAAGGTTTCTTATTGAAACTGGTTAAAATAAGCAGTAATTTAAGTCTTGAAGGCTTGTCAAATCTGTGTATATTCTTTGAAGAAGGTATGTTGATATAGACCTATTAAAAATCAGATTGATTTGTTTTATGAACACACTACATGAGCTATTTGGTCTTCTTTTTATGCAGGAGTTCCAAGTAGACAGTCAATAATTAATAATGCTGAGTAGTACAGGTTTCAGAGTCTATCCAATTTCAGCACCAAACTCAATAAGTTATAGTTGAATGGTGGAATCTTTTAAGACAGTCACTTGGTCTTGATTCAGAATTAACATGGACTGAGAGCATATTATTTTTTTCTCGGACTGTTCAGAATCTGTGTTGTACTCTCCCTGTGGCTTGTCCAGCTTCTGCCTCTGTGTTACTGGATATTAAGATGCTTCTTTTAGTTCAAAGACCCCTCCAAGTATCAGGTACTTTCTCATTTGTGCTGTCTTATACAGCTAATTATACTGATCTTTGTAAAACTCTCCAAACGTTTGAGCAATTTCTGTACCTCCTTCATGAAATCTCCAAACTTGTACCTATATTATGTTTGGATACCAAAAAATTTAAATTTTCAAGTTATATTATTATAAAATATATGGATAAAACTGGATTTATAGCTAATCACTGGACAGCTGCAACAGGTAGACCATCACTAATACATGGTAATACCTCACTTTCTCAAAAATTACCATTTGAGGTCCAACGTCAAGCCAATTTTTAACACTCCTTATGCCATGCTAAACTGAATTGTCCTAAGTATGCCATCAACTTAAAAAAAAATTAAAATTGTACTATTCTCTGAAAAAGAACTAAACAGCTGTGTAAAAGGAGAAAGAAACTGCAGACTATTTTATAGGGATGGGATCACAATATGGCTCGTAGCCTCCAAAAAATTTCGTCTAATACAGCACATTGGTCTTGAAATTTTAAACCCTCAGAAAGAGAATATCAGGTTATAAATGTGAAGCAGCTCCTTTGAGAGGAAACCAGCTTTCTAATTATCAGCTCACAGTCACACTTCAAACACAAATATCACTGGACATGTATCTTACTTTTAAGTGCTTACTTTAAGCATTTTAAGTGCTAAGAGCTTTATTCACAATTTCAGTTTTATTGACAGAACCACTCTAACTGCATTTCTCAGGTCTGTCATTCAGAGTGTTCAAAGATCACAGTCTTAGCTCTCAAATAAATTTATCTAGAGCTAAAGATAAATTATATCACAAAGTTGGCATTGAGGTAAACTACTGAAGCAGGGAAAAGAAGTTAAAAAAGAAAAAAGAAGGCCAGGGGGAGAGCATATGCTCCAAAGCAGAACACCCACAAATCTGCAGGTAGATCTATCAACATACAAATATTGGGGTTACCTTCTCAGTTAGGTTCCTTATGCTCACAGGACTGTAAATACCTGGACAGAAAAATTGACACAATACATCTGAGCCCTCCAGTCATTAAAAATTAAACTGATGTAACATTAATGCAAATACATATATGTATAAAATTTGGAACATAACTCAGGAAAAAAGGAAATATTCCAAGTTAGTAAACAAATTACCACTGCTTCATCAGGAAAAACACCATTTGGGGAAGAATATAAAGCTTGGACATCTAAATATACAAAAATCACAAACCAACCCAAACAAACCAAAGAAAAAAAAATAAGAAAGCTAGTGGAATCTTATCACCATTTTACATAAGAGGAATTGAAAGGTAAAATAATGAAGTATATTCCCAAGGCAATGCAGGTTAGACACTAGTAAACGTAGTGATCTATGTAGTAAACTCAAGTAAAGGAGCCCAGTTTCCTGTGTCCTAGCTCACCCCAGGCACTAGTGGACTGCCATGGAGTAACTCCTAAGCACCTTATTTGAGGTGGTGAAGATCACGGAATTACGGAATTTCAGAGTTGGAAGGGACCTCTAGAGATCATCTAGTCCAACTCCCCTGGTAAAGCAGGATTGCCTAGAGCACATTACTCAGGACTGCATCCAGACGGGTCTTGAAAGTCTCCAGAGAAGGGGACTCCACAACCTCCCTGGGCAGCCTGTTCCAGTGCTCTGGCCCCCTCACCGTAAAGAAGTTTTTTCTCATATTTGATCGGAACTTCCTGTGCTCCAGCTTGTGCCCGTTACCCCTCGTCCTGTTACTGGGAACCACTGAAAAGAGCCTGGCTCCATCCTCCTTAAACCCACCCTTTAGATACTTGTAAATATTAATAAGGTCTCCCTTCAGCCTCCTCTTCTCCAGGCTAAAGAGTCCCAGCTCTCTCAGCCTTTCCTCATAAGGGAGGTGCTCCAGTCTTTGTTGCCCTACGCGGGGCTCTCTCCAGTAGTTCCCTGAAAAGATGAGGGTAAAGACAAGGAAATGGACTTTACAACTTCTGCTATGGAATATGTAGCAGATATTCATTTTCCCTATACATCAAATAAGTGAATTTATGATTTTTCTGTTTACCACAGTGGCATTGCATATGATCAGCTATGCAACACATTTCAATTCTGTACCACTTCAAAACCTAGGGCAAGTAACTGACGTCCAGCTTCCAAAATCTGCAGGCTGAACTTGTCTTCTAGTCCAGAGCTATTCATAGGAGATAAGAAGCTTTGAACTTTTACTTATTACCAGCATTCAGTTCCCAACTGTTCACATCATTCCTCTTTTTCCTTAGTTATACAAGGATTCTGCTCACAAACAAGAAAATGTTATTTCTATACACAGTCCGCATTATCTTGGAAAGGGAAGCACAGAGGTACTTGACAGTAAACTGAAGTGGGTATTTTAGTTGCTGTGGGTTCCAGTACACAAACCAGGCAGAATGCTGGATAAGCTAAGCTAAACAGCAGTCAAAAAAGCAAACACCACCAACGAAGCACTCCTAACTCTGTACATTTTTTCATTTTCACTTTATCACACATTTCATCCAAGGATTTCAAAACTCTAAATATTTTAAAAATATTTATGAAATCTTACAGCACTCCGGAGAGGCAAATTATCATGAACTGCCACTTTAAAGAGTGGTACACTGAAATTAAAAGCCAACTCAGCATTAGAGCTAGGAAAAAGATTTTCACACATCTAACATCTTCCCTTCAGTTCTGAATAAAAATGTCCTAAATTGCATATAACGGCAAGTACTCAGAGACACCCTGGCAGTTCTGAAAAGACACATTTATATTGTCTATTAAATTACAAAAATAGATGTTTTGTGTTAATTGATTTTCTTTCTTGCTATATCTTCTAAACAGTCAGTTAGATGTTACGGTTCTCAGAACTGAATGGGTATATACCACATCCCATCAAATGTCTCATCTTAAATAGGATTTTTCAACACAGATTCAGAGAAACAATAAGAGAGTTTGCTGTGAAGTTAAATTCAGATAATCCTGAGAATCTTTCTGAAAAATAAGTATCCAGAACTACTTATGTCTGAATTTTGCCAGTAATCTGCACTTGCAAATCTGATTGATTTCAACTCACGTTTCAGTGCAGAGGTTGACCGAATGTTCAGTCCCACAGGATGATATTTTTTTATCAAAGAGTTTCCCAAACAAAACATGTAAACAAAGTTAAGTTCACTGAAATGGAATGAAACTCAGATAACTTTACAATACTGCCACTGATTTGGTTGAAGTTCCTTTGCATTATCTAATGTGTAATGGAGCAGAATTTGACCAAACACCTTGCATTAACTTCGAAGTACTGGAAAGTGAAACCCAAGAAGGAAGAATTGCACTGAAAAAGATGGAATATGCTACACTGTGGGCATGTAAGTTAAACATGGCTTCAAGGTGGCTGATTGCAAATGTGATGGAGACACAAGTAAATCTTAGAACCTCATTTTTCCATCACTATTGGTCCTTTTTATTTAAGGAGACAGTAGCACTTTAGGAAAGGGACAGCCTCTTCATACGTTTTGCAGATACATAGCCCTGATGCCCATGTCTATAACTGGAACTGTAACATTAACAAGAGGACTCACCCTCAATCATGGGTAAAATATTAAAAACATTTTCAAACATGCATTATATGTAGTCCCCAAAGGGAATTTTTTATTGGTTGGCAATGATGAGGTTATTTTGTTTGTTTTGGCGAGTGTTTTTTTTTTCCTAAACTGTTCTTTAGACAGAAAAATTAATTCAACAGAGTATGTATTCATGAATTGTACCAAAGTGAAGAAAAATGGGGATGTTTTGATCTAGTGCTTCTTGCTTCCTTTTGCTATTTTAGGTGTGAACAGTGCATAACTCAGAACAGGCTAAGGCTAACTGTAAATTATATGGCTATGCTTTAATCTATTCCTCAGTTTCAGAAAGAAGAGAGTGAAAATGAGGGGTGTGTTTCTTGAGAAGTAAATACTTTTGGGGGGTTGTTTGTTTTGTCTTTTTTTTTGGTTGGGTTTTTTAGTGGTTTTTTTTTCTCCTTTTTCCAAATGAGATCCATACTTTCTTATTGGGTACCAGAAATGCATACACTTTGTCATGCTTTATCACAGACTGAGAATCAACAAGATGTGTAAAATGGCTGGATACAGATTACCCATTATGCAGCTTTCTGATTGAAGTTATAGTGAAAGCTGAGATCGAAAGGTTGTGACAGGAAGGTAGAATGTACTTTAATTTTTTTTTCCATTTATTTCCCTATATCTCACATTCAATACTTGCAAGGGAATTCTTTCCCTATTGTGATAGGTGTACCTCATGAACACAATTATGTATTCTGTCCTTGAGGCTGAAAATGTTCTCAAAGAGTTGTTCCTATCACTAAGAGGGGGAAAAAAAATTCTTAGAGAGTGCAATACTTTTTACAGTTTATCAATCCCAATCAGTGGGGCTAAATGTTCATTGATTTACTGACAACACCTAATAAATTTTTAAGAAATGACTGCATGTCCTGAAAAAAAAAAATTACTGTTGAGAATTTTTCAGTCCTGAAGGGTATAATTTTTAATACTTCAGACTCTGGTGTACTCTTCACCGACAGCATTAAGGATCAGTCTTAAATCAGAACTGCAGACCTGTGGATATTTTCTCTTGTATCAGTAAATGTGATTGTAAGGTAGCCAATTAGTTTGCAGTTCTGCTACTAGTCTGATTTCACTGGATTCACAAGCTAAACAAAGTCAGTACCTGTTAATATTTAGACAGAAGGCTTCCAGCTTTGTTAACATACACACATCTACATGAGTTTTCTTCAACGTCGTTTTTCTAATAATTATTTTAGTTCTAAGGCAAGGGATTCCTCTGTCAAGAGCTCAACTAGAGTATATCCTCTTCTTAATTGCTCCTTATCATACATTCTTCTCCTGCTCTTTCTCAGTCTGTGATAACAAGATCTGAGTATCACATATGCGCTGCCGGCTGAACTTTGTAGGTAGGTCTTCTCTTTTTGTAAAGAGATGAGGCAACTTGCCTCAATTGCTTAGATGAAATGTAGACTGTACAAGTGACTCTAGAGCTCCTTAATCTGACACAAAATCACAATCATCCATAGCTAAACCTCCCTCCCACGTGCCTGCCAAATGCTTCCCCTAACATGTTGACCCATGCTATATGGATCTTTTCATTCCCTCCATTTTGATCTCTTCCTTTTTTTTTCTTTTCTGTCTCTGAATTTCTCTTCCCCTGTGCCCACTTACCATATGTTCTGTTCTTCCTGATCCTACCATCAAATCAAAATCCAGACTCCCATGGAGTCTGGAAATCCAGACTCCCACAGCACATATTCTTTGCAGTGTCAGCACAGATGGCCTACAGGATCTCAAAGATTGGTTAGACGGCCCAAATGAGTGTTCTGCACATCTAGGATATCTGTCTAACAAAAGTGGAATAGCTTTCTCAGTTGTGGACTCCACTTGTTGAAATGGAAGGAACTGACACTGTGATTGGACCTTAATTAGCTTTCTCTGTTATGGGGGATTACTGACATTTCTATTACAGAGCATTGCCAATTCATAGAACATGGCTTTTGCAAAAAAGTGGTACAGAGGCTGCTTCACCCCTCTGAAACATATGCCAGACCATCCACAGTGATACATGGTACAGAGCTCATGGCCACCTGTTGCAGAGATACAGATGTTTGTCACTTAAATTAAGGAGTCATTTGTTAGCTATAGCAATATTAAGCTGCACTACTTGAGGATGACATGCCTAATGGACTATTCAGAGAGATGCAGCCATACACAAGCTAGGTATAAAATGGCAATCATGAAACATACTTGGATGAGCCTCAGAAAGTGGCAAAGAAATCCAGCTTCCCATGACATCACTAAACTGGGAGCAAATATAGGAAAAAGGACCATCTGGCACCCTTTCTCTTTGCCCCTGTGAACTTTTAAAAAGACGAAGTTGTCATATTAATAAGGATGAATTGTTTAATTTATTGATTCATCTTTAAAATGATGGGTGATGTTGTGTACCTAGTCATGACATCTTTTCTTAATTTGATGCATTAAACAATGTTATATTCAGTTTCATTAAATGATCTGCCTTAATTATGACAATGGGTAACGATGGTCATTAAAGTAATGACATTTGTCACCATCATCAGTGGCAAGGATAATGAATAATGAACAAGGCAAAATTTCCACAGAGACTTTATAATCTTATATTCCGCTTAGCAGCAGGCTAGAAAAACACAGAAACCAGATAGTTCCCTGAGGATAAAAAAGTTTGAGGGAGCCAACAGAGAAGCTTCCTCTTTAAAATACTAAAACACACTAACCAAGAAAAACATAGATTAATGATGCTGAATAAAAAAACCCACCAAAACTGCAATACTATCAGCCTATATATTCTTTACATAAAGAAACATGAACCAATTTTTAATGTGACTGGGATAAGAAACAGCAATTCATTGTGTATTCTACTGTCAAAAAGATAGACAAGAGAAATACACGTTAAAGTACCTGCACAGGCTGAAAGACTGGGCTAACAAGAACAGTATGAAGTTTAACAAAGGCAAGTGCAAAGTCCTGCACCTGGGATACAATAACTAGAGACACCAGTGCATGCTTGCATCTGTGTGGCTAGGGAACAGCCTTCCTGTAAGGGACCTGGGCATCCTGGTGGACAACAAGATGAACACGAGTCAACAGCTCGCCGCTGCAACAACAAAGGCAAATCAGATCCTGGGCTGCCTGTGCAGGGGCATTACCAGCAGAAATAGAAATGTGATCATCCCGGTCTACTTAGTGCTTGCCAGGGCATACCTGGAATACTGTGTCCAGTTCTGCCCCACAATTCAAGAAATATGTAGACAGATTGGAGATGGTCCAAAGGAAGCCACAAAGATGATCAAAGGGCTGGAGAACCTGTCCTGTGAGGAAAGACTGAAGGAGCTGGGTCTTTTCTCCCTGGAGAAGAGAAGGCTCTGGGGGACCTCATCACAGTATTCCAGTACTTAAAAGCTGTCCACAAATTGGGCAGAGGCTCTCTCTTCACAAGGAGCCACATGGAGAAGACAAGGGGCAACAGGTACAAGTTGTACAGGAAGAGGATTCATCTTGATATAAGAAAACAATTTTTTACAGTGATAACAATCAAATACTGAAACAACCTCCCCAAGTCCCCATCACTGGAGGTTTTCAAGATGTGACTGGAGAGGGTGCTGGATAATCTTATCTAGGCTCTCTTTCCCACAGAAGGATGGACTAGATGATCTTTCAAGGTCCTTTCCAATCTGTTCTGTGGGATTTTCTGTGATTCTATGATTTTACACTGAATCCCAGAGGTTGTTTAAATCCTGATTTCGAACAAAATAAGAACTGAATTAAGAATGTGGGCACGTATTTTGAGACTTAAGAGAATTATCTTTTTGTCCACATATCAAAGTAACTGATTCAATCTTACAGTTAACCTACCTCTGTGATACTTTTTTTTTTTCTGCATATAAGTACAACAGACTCCAAATATAATAATCTTTTATTTTCTTTTTCATGTGTACATCCAATGTATATGCAGAAAAGTACTGCACGTGTCTTGCAGTTACACATTAAACTCGTCCATGAAAATAGATGCAACATTGCATAACACGTATTTCTGTCAAGAGGCATGAGGAAATGTCTAGGGCAAAAAACATCCCAGGTAGTCTTAAACTTTGTACCATAAATACCACCAAACCTGGTTGTATATTTGTTTTCTCCAAACAGAAAGGGAGACCAAGCACCTTATTAGTGCTCATTCTCTTTGTCCCTATATCTACATGTATCTATATCTATATCATCTATATCTACATCTAATCTGTATCTATATCTGTCTATATCTATATCTAATCTATACCTACCTATATCGATATCTATCTATATCTATGTCTATATCTATATCTGTCTCCCTCTTTCCAGCTCTCGGACAAGCCAGGGAGAACAACTAAACTGAACAAAAGCAATGATTCCATCTGAACTATCATTATGCACAATCTCTTCTATTACCTGCAGGACTTATTGGCCATTTAAAAATTGGCAAGGAGAACAATTAAGGCTGCTCTGACATGTGCTTTTCCAGGACATGACATAACTCTGCTGATTTAAAATGAAAGTACACTTTATAATAAATGCCTTGCTAACATTTAATCAAATGATGCATTATTAGCAAAGATTAAAAGAACTAATTACGTACAGCATGGTTGAATGATGGCTGGGGGGAAAGAGAAGATAACTATCTCAGTGTATTTGAAAATTAAACACCAAGAAAAGAAAGGATTTTTAATTTTTAAGGCAGCAGAGAGGGGACAGACTCCTTAAAAAAAAACAAAAAAACAAAAACAAAAACAAAAAAAAAAAAAACCCCCCCCAAAAAAAAAAAAAAAAAAAACAACCCCCCCCCCAAAAAAAAAAAAAAAAAAAACAACCCCCCCCCCAAAAAAAAAAAAAAAAAAAACAACCCCCCCCCCAAAAAAAAAAAAAAAAAACCTCACCAAAAAAACCACCCCAAAAACCACATATGGAAATTCAGTAAAGATAATTTTAGACTCAATATCAAATGGCTATTAGTCTGCAGACTAAACTCTTCAAAGTGATTGTGAAATATCTGTGACTTTGGCTACTAAAAAGTTCAACAAGAAAAAGTATTTGAGAAGAACCCAGAAGATTATTTGTTGAGTATGGAAACCAGATCGCCTGGATACATCTTAGACATAATGGACAGCTGTACCAGGAGAAAGGTCAGACTCTGGGCAATGAGAATAATAATTCCTCCTGCTACTCTCATATGGATGTGATTTAGGTGTTATCCTGTGGGGGTCCACAGCCTATGATATGAAAAAGATCACATTAGAAGACCATAATACTCTTGTCCTGACATACAAATCTGTGAATCTCAGGCTTCTTGGCAGTTTTGACATAATTTTAAGTAAGTGGTTTAGAAATGAAAATATTTAAAGCGGCGTTTAAATAGCAGTTGTGACCACCGAGGTAGTCATATCATCTTTCTATTAACTGTGCTAGCGGGCTGTATAACTGTATTCTAGCATTAAAATAATAAGCTTTTAAACAAAATAAATGGCATAAAAACTTTGTTGAAGTGAAACCTAGAAGGTAATAGATTTGATCACAGAGTGAAAAGATTTGAATAATTTGACATAGCATGGATAAAGAGTTTCACTAATTTCAGAATGGAGTTTGCTAATTTTATGTTTGCCCATCAAAGAAGAGGGCTTGGGGCAACATACCAGGAAGTATCTACCTGCCCTAGATCCTACAGACATATCAAATGAAGAAAACCGTTCATGAACAGAGCCTCAAAAGCAACGGAAGTTGAAAACAATCAACTAAATATTTCTTCTTGGATGGAGCGCATTTTTCCCCACGTACTGTTAGGCAGCATGGAGAAAAGCTGGAACAGCGTTTCAGTAACTGCCCTGTTCTCTTTATCAAGGGCAGTAAAGCATTTTCATTCACTGTTTCTTTTTCCCATACTCAGACTATTGTTAGAGACAGGCATGACTTAATGCTGTTATTTCCCTCTTCTCCCCCTCGTTCTCCCTCCAAAGAGCAGAAGTAAAGCAGAAATAGCTGATGCTATTACTCCCAAGGCAGGCTTAGTCCATCAGGAAATCAAAACCAAGTCTATGATTAATGTGATTAATTAAAAAAAAAAAAAATCCTCCAGGAAAACCTTTTTTCCACCATTATAAATGTCTTATTCAGCTGAGGACAGTAAACAGTCTTATGTTCAGTGACAGACGTTACATTCAAATGGACTGGAAATGTGATGAACTATCCAGTTTTGTCCCACAAAGGCTACAGGAAGTACTGGAGTGAAACATTGAGAAAATGGCAACCAACCAGCCTGGATTTATGAGCAGTCCAGAGGATAGGGAATATGGAACACGATCAAGAACATAACTTCTTTAAAATATTGAACCTTTAGAACAGTAAGTTCACTAAATAAGACTTAGTTGACAAAAAAATGAACAGGTACGAACACTATGTGGATTAACTTGGAAATGATTTAGAGCTGAGTGAACAGTCCAGGGTACATTTTTTCTGTTCATTTGGCTTTCTGTTTGCAAATTGTCTGTTCATAAGAACTAAAAAAGAAGAAATAGGAAAAAGAATTAGATCAGAATTACTACTTTGCACCACATTAAAAAAAAATTAAGAAGTTCAATAGAAGCTAAATCAGAGAGGACCTTAAAACAAACAAGCAAACAAATACATTATGTTTGATGTGGAAAAGGAGGACTCACGGATGTGCGGGAAAAATGGGTAGTATGATCAGCAATGAGGTAGGGAGAACATCTTACAGGAGCCTTTGAAGTAGATTGTAGGGGTAAGACAAACATTGTTCAGCACATGTGAGGAGGAGATTGTGGTAATGAAGATTCCAGACAGTGAGATTTGTGAATACTACTTGCAATTTTTGATCAGCTCTAGCACAAATGCTATGATCTGCGCGGAGAACATACGTGATTAAGTTTGGAAGCACATTCTTTTTCTTCTCCTATGGTATTATGGTATTTTTCCCCTTTAATAGATATTGCAATAGGCTTAGCAGGTGCTTTATTTCCTTACTGTAATGTCCTCTTTTCCAACCAGAAAACTACAAACAAAACCATACTTAACTATTTTATAGTTGATATCCCAAACTGAGAAATAACCAAATCTGAAATCAGAACATAAGCACACATCTGTCTGCTTTCTTACCACGGTGTTTCCAAAGTGGAGCAGAGTGAGGATCCCAGTTTAATTTGAGTTTGTCTCAGTCTAAAACCCCGTATCAGATAGACTCTCACGTCACAATTTTTGTTACACTTAACAAGAGTTCAATTATATGTCCAAAAGTTGGCACCAAAACTAGGGGTTTGATAAAAAAGTTTAACAATCAAGGTTGGTTCTTAATACAATGGGCATATTTCATCCAGGCGCCATTTTTCTGATTTTAATAGAGAACCTTACCAAAAGCTGACTGTTAAAAGGCAATCAGAGTTTATGTTGGAAGCATACAAAAGCAGTATACAACCCCCAAAAATCCAATAAACAAGGTAAATAAAATGAAATTATAAATGAAGAAACATAACCAAAATTGGCAAAGGGAAAAATTCATGATTAGGGTGATTCCACAAAACACAGGAATGTTAACTAAGAGCAAGATAGTATATGTAGAAATCTTTTTTGTGTTATATTCTGTGATGTGGTAGAATTCAGATAATTTGTTTTTAATGATTAATGAAGTCAGAATCATTAGCATATGTTTTTTCATACAAAAAACGAAGCAGATGGATCTGTCAGGGCTTTATAAAGTTCAAATTAGAGATGAGAATTTTCCTCTCCACTGTTTGCCTTCATTCTATTAGGAAGGAGGGCTGTGAGAAGGAAGAGTAACTGCTATTCCTTTGATGAAATCAATTTAGGATTCTGCATGAATTATGAACAAAATAAAAACCTTTAGGTGTTCTTTTTTTCTTTTTTAAGCAGTTGCATTTTCAAGCAGGTAAACTGTATTTTATTCCCTCTCTAGAAATTTATATTCTTATTTCTTAATAAGCCATCCCCAAAAGGCTTTCAAGACAGTTGCATTGCAATGGGAGCTTATAGCTATACAGTTTTATTATCACTAGAATTAGGTATCTGACTCAACAAAAGGCCTATAGGCAAATCTAAATCAATTTAATCCGACGTAACATCCTCCAAGGTCTTTCAGCAGAGGTATCATTGCACAGGCATTTGGGATCTTGGGATCTTTTTAGCTTATGCAACTGTAAATCAGAGCAAAATGCCCACACTACTCTTGGGATTTCTAGAACAGAAAACTTGCCCGAGACATCCTACACAGCAAAAGCTTAGGGACCTTGTTTAACATGTATGTGCAACCTCCTTCACGGGTGCACAGTGGCTTTTCTCTTTCTTATCAGATTTACTAATCATGACAACTGATGTTCTGAAGTTTCTTGATACACAGTTATCACACTGCTGTAGCTCTTGCTCTGTTATGACTATCAGAGTTCCAAATATTCCAGACCAAGGCAGGAAATCCTCATATCTGCTCTAAAAAGTTTCTAAGTGGAAATGAGAGCAATGTAAAGGCTACATACGCATCCAGACATGCAGACTGCTTATTCAGACTAATACTAATGTAGATACTTTATAACACTCCCACTGTATCCTAATTATAAATTGCTTCTCTACAGCATTTTTAATAGCTTCCAGGTTGAGCAGAGAGACAGATATGACAATGATATGCATAAACTTGTCTGTCTCTGGGACTCAAGTGCCCACGTGGCAAACTAGAGACTTATAACCTACCCTCAGAAATCTAGTTCTCAGAAATGCTGTCCCGCAGTCATGACGTCCAACTTTTCCCAGGCGGAAGTTGCTGCTTCCTGGAGTTTTGGGAGTTCAGCGATGGGAAGGAGTTCCATCGTCTTTGGAATGAGTTCAGCACTTTGCACTAAATCACCCTACAGGAAGCACAGTGATGACCTTTTCTATAAAACACCAGGAAAACGTTCCTGGAAGAAAGAGTTTGAATTCAGGTTTTTCCGCTGTCCCAAGGAAGCAAGATCATGCTTTAATCCCTTTAAAGAATCTTAAAATCTCTTTTGCAGAGTGACACTGTTCCACATGGATTTGATGAAATTTTTAGTCTTCACAGTGTTTTTAAGTTGAAGGGGGATAAGGTTGCAATATGGGCTAGGTGTTCAGCGCTTACTCCAGCAGTGTGTTAGGCAGGCTCAGAGGAACAAGATCAGACCCTATGGCAGACCCAGAAGGAATATCACAGAGACTCAGGCACCAAGTTCTTCAGCCCCACCAAAAGGAACTGGTACCAGGCATACATAAGAACAGTGGAACAGCTACGGACACGGCGCAATGCAAAGCTGTGTAGACTGATCCAAGTTATTTAACTCTGTTCTTCAATAGTCCATCAGACAAGGATAGTGCTAACCTAGCACACGTATTTCTTACGGTCCTGGCATTAATTCATTCACACATAGCTCAGGCATCTCTCTGCAATAATGCATTGAGCCACATGGAGAAGTTTTAGTTAAATTGTTTACCAGATTTGAAGATGACAATCAGACTCAGGTAGCAAAATGCACATCAAGTACCTTGATGCTCCCGTGGATTTTCCCCTCACCCATAATTCAAATACTTATCTCTGGTCTTTTGATTTGGAGATATTGTGTCCCTGTCTGTCACCAGTCTAGGTCTTGTCATCATACAGTCACTCTAACACAAAATTGAAATATGACATCAGAGACTGAAGTAAGCTAAAATTAATTAGATTTTTCTGGGATTAAAGAAATACCTTGTTATAATTAGAATGCTTTCCTGGACACTATCTGTTTAGTCACACATCAGCTGCCTGATTAGTTAATGAAATCCATTTAATTAATTTTCCACTGTCCACCACCCCACTTTATTCTGACAAAAAAAAATCCCAAACTTTCTCAGAAGATTTCAAACAACATATGAACATGAAGATATCATCCATATCTTCTCTTTAAAAAATGCACAGGTTTCAATGTCATTGCAAGAAGTTACCTAAAGAGTTAAGGAAGATTTGTACATACACCTGTCTGCAATACTAACTTATGTGTTACAAGAGAAAGAGAGCCTGCTGCAAGAATATAAACCTCTAATAAGATGAGAGACTTTTACTAAGCCACTCATGCTTGCAGTCTATTGAAAGATCACCTTTGGTATAGCGCTTCCAGAAAAGCAGTGAACTGAAATCAATATTCAGTAAAAAACAAATTAAGAGATCAAACTAAAGAAATCAGAAGTCACTCATCTGAACAGACATACATCTTAAATCATAGAATCGTAGAACCATAGAATAGTTTGGATTAGAAGCAACTTTAAAGATCATCTAGTTCCATTCCCCCTGCCATTGGCAGACACACCTTCCTCCAGACCATGTTGCTCAAGGCTCCATCCAACCTGGCCTCAAGCAAACTCTCTGGGCAATCTGTTCCAGTGTCTCACCACCCTCACAGTAAAGAATTTCTTCCTAATATCTAATCTAAACCTACCCTCTTTCAGTTTAAAACTGTTACCCCTTGTCCTCACATTACATTCCCTGATAAAGAGTCCCTCTCCATCTTTCCTGTTGGGTCCCCTTTAGGTACTGGAAGGCCACAATGAGGTCTCCCTGGAGCCTTCTCTTCTCCAGGCTGAACAACCCCAACTCTCTCAGCCTGTTCTCACAGTAGAGGTGCTCCAGCCCTCTGATCATCTTTGTGGCCCTCCTCTGGACCCACTCCAACAGGTCTATGTCCTTCTTATGTTGGGGGGCCCGGAGCTGGATGCTGTGCTCCAGTTGGGGTCTCACAAGAGCAGAGTACAGAGGGAGAATCACCTTCCTCAAACCTCCTGGCCACACTTCTTCTCATGCACCTCAGGATGCAGTTGGCTTTCTGGCCTCCAAGCACACACTGACAGCTCATGTTGAGCTTCTCATCCACCACCACCCCCAAGTCCTTCTCCTCAGGGCTGCTCTCAATCCATTCTCNCAGGGCGGCTCTCAATCCATCCTCCACCCAGCCTGTATTTCTGCTTGGGATTGCCCTGACCCAAGTGCAGGACCTTGCCCTTGACCCTGTTGCACTTCATGAGGTTCACATGGGCCCACTCTCAAGCCTGTCTAGTTCGCGCTGGATGGCATCTGTTCCCTCTATGTCAACAATACCACACAGCTTGGTGTCGTCAGCAAACTTGCTGAGGGTGTGCTCAACCACACTGTCCATGTCCCCAACAAAGATGTTAAACAACACCGATCCCAATACTGACCCTGAGGAATACCACTCATCACTGCTTGCCACTTGGACATCAAGCCATTAACTGCAACTCTTTCAGTGTGACCTTGTCTACCAAGTGGTCCGTCAATCAAATCCATGTCTTTCCAGTTTAGAGACAAGGATGTTATGCAGGACATTGCCAAATGCTTTGCACAAGCCCAGGTGGAAAATGTCAGTTGCCCTTCCCTCATCCACCAGCCCCGTCATAGAAGGCCATCAAATTTGTCAGAGATTATTTGCCTTTAGTTAATCCATGTTGTCTGTCACCAATCACCTCTTTATTTTCCATGTGCCTTAGCACAGTTTCCAGGAGGAAACTCCATGATCTTGCTGAGCACAGAGGTGAGACTGACTGGCCAGGTCTTCCTTTTTTCCCTTTTTAAAAATGAGGGTCATGCTTCCCCTTTCCCAGTCAGTGGGAACTTAACCGAACTGCCATGCCTTTTCAAATATGATGGATAATGGCTTAGCAACTTCATCTACCAGTTCCTTTAGGACCCTCGTATGTATCTCATCAGGTCCCATGGACTTGTGCACCTTCAGATTCCTTAGAAGGTCTTGAACCTGATCTTCTCCTACAGTGGGCAGGTCTTCATTCTCCCAGTTCCTGCGTTTGGCTTCTGCACCTTGGGCAGTGTGGCTAGACCACTTTCCAGTGAAGACCGAGGCAAAAAAGTCATTGAGTACCTCAGCCTTCTCCATATCCCAGGTGACCAGGCCTCCCATTTCCTTCTGGAGAGGGTCCACATTTTTCCTAGTCTTCCTTTTATCACTGACCTGTATCTGTAGAAGCTTTTCGTATTGCCTTTGATGTCCCTGGCCAGATTTAATTTTGTCGGGGCTTTAGCTTTCCTAACCTGAACCCCGTCTGCGTGGACAATTTCTCTGTATTCTTCCCAGGCTACCTGTGCTTTCTTCCACCCTCTTTAGGCTTCCTTTTTTAGTTCGAGTTTCTCCAGGAGCAGTTTGTTCATCCAGGCAGGACTCCTGGCGTTTTTGCCTCACTTTGTTGGGATAAATCGCTCCTTAGTTTGGAGGAGGAGATCCTTGAATATTAACCAGCTTTCTTGGGCCCCTCTTCCCTCCAGGGCTTTATCCAATGGTACTCTGCTAAGCAGATCTCTGAAGCAGCCAGTCTGCTCTCCTGAAGTCCAGCATAGTGAGCCTACTGTGCACCCTTCTTGCTGCCCTAAGGATCTTGAACTCCACAATTTCATGGTCACTGCAGCCAAGGCTTCCCTTGAGCTTCATATTCCCCACCAGCCCCTCCTTGTTGGTCCAGCATAGCACTTCTCCTTGCTGGCTCCTCTGTCACCTGGAGAAGGAAGTTATCATTGATGCATTCCAGGAACCTTCTGGATTGCTTACACCCTGATGTTTTGTCCCTCCAACAGATATCGTGGTGTTGGACCAGGTCTTGTGAACGTGAGGCTGCTCCTATCTATCTATAGAGTGCCTCATCCGCTCGGTCTTCCTGGTCGGTGGCCAGTAGTAGACCCGCACCATAATGTCACCTGTCCCTGCCCTCCCTTTAATCCTGACCCATAAGCTCTCAGTTGGCTCCTCATCATGATAAAGATTATCATTAATTGTGAAAGCACAGGGTCTTTTTAGCTCTTGTGAGCGAACAATTTCTAAGGACAAGACCCTGTCTCCTCTTCTCTTTCACCGAAGGTACAAGCCCATGTATTACAATAAATTTTAAATGTCCACATTTTAATTTAAAAATACATGTGTAAAAAACCAAAGGTTCAGAGAGCAGCTGATCATGGGGAGAAAACCTATTTTTGTACAAAAAAGGAGCTTCTTTTGCCTCACACATTTGAACATGTCTTTGTTTTTTCTCTCTATGTAGAGAGAATTTTTTTTATTCTTGAGATGAAAAATGATCTTGTAGCTGGGAAACTGGATGAACATTCAGCAAAGGTGAGGTTATTGCCAACTTCTTCAGAGACCTTCGGCCAATCTAATTACTCCATGATGCCATTTCCATCCACAAAACGTCAACAGTAATAGCATGCATCCTTCCTACTCAGATGGCCAACTCTCTGGACTTGCCATAAAATTTTAGGATGAAAGTAAGTGTATAACTTCCTAACATAAAATGATATGTATCACTATGGTATTCTCTGATTTCTCTTTCAATACATTTTATATTAAGCTCCTACTTTGTCAAGGCACAATTTTGCCTTCCTTTCCCTGTCCTTAGCTATAAGTTAACAAAATCAATTTGTATTTTCCTTTTCAAACTGTGATACCTAGGAAGGCACTTCTTTAATCATCTAATTACTAGTATTAAGATAAGAAGGCAGAAGACCCAAAGGATCCTAGGGATGTTTTTGCAGAATAGTCTAACAGTAGAGAAAGGCCAAATATCTTAACAGGAATTGCAGGTGGCATGTTTGATTTCATGTCTGAATGATTAATACCAGCAAGTAAACTACACCTATTTTAGTGGACAGTATAGTTACTTGTTTTCACTCTGATGCAGTTCAAATCCTGGTCAACCCAGTACTAAAAAAAATTACATTGGGAAAATAACACCAGCAAGAATTAACATTAAAATCTGTTTTGTTCTTCATAAAAGTGTATTTAGTATTGAATATTGTTTTAATATTTCCAACATACATCCATAATTTTTTGAGTCCTAATTCAGCAGGGAGTAACTTACAACCCCAAAATAACAAACTTCAAAAGAAATTCAGGTACTCAGTCTAACTCTACATGTCTACTGCTGTAAAAAGGAAAGAGCCTTTTTAAAACATATGCCACTAAATTTACTCATTTTTCTTGTTCTCCGGATTATTTTTTTCTGATTTTAAAACTTCCTTCTGACACTTCCTATAACAAAAAACTTTCACATTCTTAAGTGTTTTTTTCCATTTTCCTTTCCTATTCTATTTTTTACCTTTAGAAGAAGTAAAAGTTTAAATATTAAAACACATAAGATCTCTCCAGATCTTGGCTAATCCTCCTTCTGCTACAAAAAGAGACTCTTTCACACCAGGACTGGGATATAAATTTGCTACACTAGGGTGAAGCTTCTTCTCCCACCATATCCTTCCTTGCATGGCCGCTTTTTTTCTCCTTATGCTTTCAAAAGGAAAAGAAATGGCAAAACACGAAATAAATGATAACTGAATTGTTTTCCCCAAAAAGCAAAAAGCCTGAAAACACAGCTTGGAGACAGCAAGAGCAGACATTTGGTCCTTTCCCTCCATTCAGCACTGAGGAGATTCATGGATATACCTGGAGTGAGTCCAGCAAAGGATGACAATGACGATTAAGGGTTTGGAGCATCTGTCATATGAGAAAAAGCTGGAATCACTTGAGTTGCTCAGCCTGGAGAAGAGAAGGCTCAGGGTGACCTTATCAACATGTATAAACACCTGATGGGCGGTAATGAAGAAAAGAGAGACCAGGTCTTCTCAGCGGTGGTCAGTGAATGGACAAGAGGCAATGGGCACTAATCAAAATACAGGAAATTCCGTTTAGACATAAGAAAAACCTTTTTTATTGCAAAAGTAATGGTTTCCCAGAGAGGTTTTAGGGTCACCATCACTGGTCCCTTCCAACTTCTATGATTCCATAATTCTACAGTTTACACGTAAATACTGAGCTTTCAAAAAACTAGTAATGTACATACCTCAATTGTTTATTTGGACATATTTTAATAGGAGCTAGTAAGCATATTGCATCACAAGCTATTTCTATATCCCTCATAAGCAAGCAATCTCAGATGGGCCATTCCAGTCGCCAAAACCTCCACGATGTCAGCTTTTTAAATAATCTTCCTGGAAAACCTTGCTTCTTCATTCAAAAAAACCAACTAAACAAACAAACAAGCAA
>VYZM01019757.1:55714-69559 GCA_013398915.1 Dromas ardeola | reverse complement strand
CCCTCTCCTTCTTGAACCCAGAACTGAACACAGTACTCCAGATGCAGCCTCACCAGGGCAGAGTAGAGGGTGAGGATAACCTCCTTCGACCTGCTTGCCACACTCTCCTTGATGCACCCCAGGATGCCATTGGCCTTATGGCCACAAGGGCACATTGCTGGCTCATGGTCATCACACAACTCTCTGCTAAGTAAACTAGCAAAGTTACTGATAACCCTAGGGGATATTCATCCTCTACAAAAATCAATAGAAGAGAAGAACTGACACAGTGCATTTCTCAGATATTTGCTGAAACCAGGACTCTTTCCTCAGATGAGGCTTGAAACGAAGCCGAGGTGTGAGATGCCTTACACCCCTGGATACAAATAGGTTTGTTCCCAGATTTGAGGGTTTTTTCTTCTAAGATCTCCCTTTTCTTAGATCTTCTTGAATGTTTCTTGATACCTTGTTCAGTAATCAGACCATCCATTCCCATTTTCTCCATTTTCGTTTTCCCTTTCACCTTCCTTGACTGATTATCTTCCCTTTCTGCAGCCACCTCCTGCTTTCTAGTGCCCCTCTTTAGCTCTTCAGGAGATACCAGTCTCCATTCTATGTCCAACTAGTCAGTCTTCAATCCTAATAATAATCAGTCCCTGACCTTTGCGTTTTTTTGCCTGCTGTCTACTTCTCAGGATGCTCATCTTAATCTACTAATCCCTAAACCTCAAGCTATAATCCTATTAAGGTGCTTTGACCAGATATTTTTACCTAAATTAACATGTCTACCATGTTGTATTTACTTTATAGAAAAAAGGTGAAGACTTCTGTGAGTGTCCTTCCTTCTCAAAGCCCACCCCGAAAAGTTCAGCACAGAGAATTCAGCATTAATAGAAAACTTCAGCTCAAAAAAAGACTAAATCTTGTAGAGTTATAAACAGCTGAACACACAGCTTTACAAGAGGAAGAGTCAGGAAACAATATTATTAACACACTAAAATATAAAACAATACCACTTTTAATAAAAGCATTTCTTGATTGATAAGCGGATTAAACACCTAGGTGCAAGCAGTGCACTTACAATTTATGAAGAGGGTACTATAGTGCATTCCTCATGTGACTAAGCTAATTCCTATCCTGCTCTGTCTCTGCTTTGTTTATTGAAGTGAACTTCTTTTTCAACCTGTACGACAGAGACCCAGGGCTAGAACGATACATTCTATGGCAAAACAAAATGGAGGGGGGGTTGCCTTTTTTCACCCATATTGTTGAATCCCAGATGTAGAAATGTGGCTATTACTTTCAAACCATACCAGCACCAGAATGTCAACCTGTCAAAGCAATCTATCACATTTGAATTGGAGGTCATAGGCTCAGCTGCTGTGAAGGAGAAAAAGGCCAACAAAAAACCAAAAGCTTTAAAAAGAGGAAAAAAAATAATCTCAAAAATAGATACCTAAAAATTAGAGTCCAATACAGACAGAATAAGTTTAATTCACAAGGCATATAGCTCCAGCAGCTTTATAGTAACCCGTTCCCCAGTTTGTTTACAACTGCTTGAAATTAGGATGGGCTTTTGTACCAGCTGAACTTCAAATGTAAAAAGAAACTTCTGGGTATGATCTTTTGCCTAAAGCTTGGCTTCGCTAGGTGAAATTTTAGGGGCTAAGGAACTTTGTCTTGTCTGACATCACAGCTGAAATAAAACCAGTCAGTATTATACCAAGTAATTCAGGGACTTTAATGCTAGGGTCAGAGTTACAAAGCAAGCAGCTCCTGCATAAACCAAGCTCCAGTGCTGGGCTGATTTTTTCCAGCTAGGCAAAGCTTTGCAGGTAGCTGGATCCCAGTGTCATGCAACTCCAGCCATTTGGCAGGCAGCAAACTACTCCACCAAATTAGACCCATTGAGTTCAAATCATTAAACAAACCCCAGAAACAGCAAGAGATTAGCTATCACAAACTTTCAATTTTGTTATTTCTAGCAGGAACGATAGCCAAATAATGCTGTTGGGAACCCATATCCTAACAGGCATATTCATGTGATTTTTTCAAAATTATGCTGGTGCCAGAGTGAAAATACAGTAATAACAAGCAGAAAAAGCTCATGTTTTTCCTGTTCAAATTCTTAATTTTCTTTCTAGATCTTTCCAGTAACTTCCTAGCTACTATTCAACACCCACGTTTGGCACCACCACATCGGCATCCAGCAGGCCCACATTCACAGTGGAAGTTCCTAACCCCTACGACATACTCTTTCCCATCTACCAGCTTCACTGGGATATGAAGAGCAATTCTACCGCCTTTAACACTTCTCTTCACATAAAGCATATAACTGGGTCAGGCAGGCAATGTCTGTGCAAGCAACCTGGTAGAATTTAGCAACTGAAGCAGAAACAGCGTTCAAAGCTGATGAGATGCTCAATATTTTCTCTAAGTGCTGAAGACAAGCTGACGATTTTGAGTAATAATGCCAGCAGATTAATTAAGTGCTGCTAAGAGTCTAAGAAGCAGGATCAAGTAAAATAGATATTGTTGCATTGGGAGGAGAGAAATACAGAGTAAAACCTTTTTCTGGGTTCTTACACCCCAAACTGTGTGGAACACATGCCTTATTGACAGTAGAGTCTCTATGGCGTCTTTCCTTCCTGCGTTGTCACAGGTGAACAAAAACATGAAAAGGAGGAGTAAAAAGAGCTTGCACCTGTAGAAAAAAAGACCATAAAAGAAGCTAAAAGAAGCAAATATTTTATTTCTTTACAGAGTGGTACTGACAGTGCTGGTTGAATTTTCTTTCCCCCATGCTAATTAACTGTCTATGCCATTGCCTTTCAGTTCTTTTGCATCGAGACCACTCCATGCCTGTCTTTCTTACAGTCCTCATGGGATCCTGCTCAGTTCATGTTGTTTCCTTTTCCTTAAAGTTATTCCTCTTGTATAAATGCCGTTGTTGTTACTTTACTCTTTACCCTGACCAGAGTTTTAATATGCCTTTTACTATTCATTCTGTTCATTTAAGTGCTAGGTATCATATCATCTGCCCATCTTGTTTATTTAGGTGACAACTCTTCAGTGCAAGTTTTGTTGATGTCTCTGGGTTTGCACAAAATTTAGCACTAGTTTCCATCTTTTTAATGGCAATTATAAGAATAACACAACATAACAAAATACAGAAGCCATAAAAGGAATACTTCAGGGTTGAAAATAAGAACAGTATTAAAAGAAAAGTCTTCATGCTTGTTCAGTCTTGAAAAGAAATTAAGCATGGAATTTGTGGCATTATTTAGGACAGTAATAAATGTATGCAGTAAGATCCCATATTATTTTCATTTTTTGGACTAGCTGGGATCATATAAAAATATTACTTCTTTTACTGTGCAAAGTAGAGTCTAGATAAACCGAGGCTGAGCCTGCTTGCGTTCTTGGATTTCCATAGAAATATGTAGTGATACTGCAAAAGTTTGAGTTTTGCAGGCTTGAGGCTTAAAAATTCTCTAAAAAGACAAAAACTTCCAGAAAGTACATAGAAACTGATTGCAGTTTCCACTGGTTAAAAATTGTAATAAAGCAGGTGAATCAAGAGAATGTATTAATACTGTGTTGATGTCATATTCATGTTCCATGGCTGCATTTTAAAAAACCCTTTTAAGACAGACAAACATTTTAATTCCCATTTTATAAAGAGGATTGAGATACAGAAAGGAGAACCTATTATCATACTCAAAACCTGCAGCAGGGTCAAAAACTGAAACAGCCATACTGTTCAAACCACAAGACTATGCTTCAAACACAAATTGCTAGACAATAAACATTTTAATGAGATACTAATTGGTTATGCAGTACTGCTGGATTTTGCTTTTAATGTACTACAGATGTTTGGGTACTTTACACACTAGATTTCAAATCTTTCATAAAACAGATGACCAGGTGTAGGGAACCTCATAAGAATATTTAATATCATAGTTATTATGAGGTTTTTTCTTGCAGTTTCATACAGTGAAGATAAGGATAACAATATATTTAATTTTCTTTCTCCTCTAATTTGCCCTTATATGTTATTTAATTGTGCAAACATATACGTAGAAATATGATATATATGCATGTGAAAAAGAACACTGTGGTATCATAGAATACTAATGTACCCTGCAGCCTTTTATTGCTAAACTGTGGATTGTACCTAGAGAAGCACTGAGAATACTGATGCAGAAAGCAGTACTTTCTCAAGGTAAGTCTATTTTTTTTTATAATCCAGTATTGTGCCTACCATTTTCACCAAGTGGTAGGCATCCGTGCCTTCTGCAGTGATGTTTCATCCTTATGCAAAATGTCTTCACAGCTCTGTTACAAATAACAAAACACTACTCCCATTTAGGGTTTTGTGCAGTGGCCAGAGCAATGTCCAAAACACAGAATAGGGGATTATTCAGATTACTTGCTCTCACGCTGACCTCTTAGGTGCCCTTTTAGTTACTTCATATATACTTAAACATTAACATTCCCAAATAAATCTCTGTATACTATCCGTTTACCCACCATGCTAATTTGGGGCAGGTGATTTCTTGAATAGTTGTGCGAGCTGAAACTGGGGAGTTTTAGACAATCATCTCGTCCTGTTGTTGTTGTGAAAAGTGACAGTAGAAGACATCAGAAGATTCATCAACCCATATGTGTCATATCTGTTAAAGTTTTATAATGGATTGTGCTTGGCAGACAGCCTGTTCTTGGTTTGCACATGGAGAGGTGAAATATCAGTTCTGATGTTTGGCAGAGAACAAGACCACTCATGGGTAAAGGAAAAGGAAGAAAATCTCCAAAACTGAGGGAGAGAAGACATATGTATGTCATTTCTGTATTTTGCCCTGTTTAGATGCTGCACAGAAACATGGGTGAAGCAAAAGGATTACTGGGAAAACCTTCCTCCTTCAAACTAGAGACACAGGGAAAGTGTCTTTCTTGAAGTCTGCAGCTGAGCAGGCCTCATTTGCTACTGAAATGTAGGATGCAGGACCAACACAGCAATTAAATATCTATAAGTAGATCAAAGTGCATTTAAGAACAGAAAGAAAATATTTAAGTCTTTAGAATTAGGAATTTTAAATAGTGAATATATATAAGGATTAGGGAATATGTATAAATCCTCCACATTTCCTAAGGAGCTTTCCTTGATGCTATGCATAAAATAACTGCCTACTGCACAGTATTTTGCATTATCTCCCAGCCACCAACAAGCACAATTCCTCCTTTCCTATGAACAGTCTAATGGAAAAGTCTCTTCCACAAAGAGCAATAGAAATAATACAGTTCTTGGATTTCAGTCATGGGTATTCAAGTACCCATATTTTGACGTGGGCCAAACTAGATGAAGACTGAACAGAAGCGTAGAACCCACATACGATTTTCACATAATCTTGTTTTCTGAAGGTTGGGAGATAAAAAGAAAGATATAGTTAAATCTTAAGAAGGGAAATAATTATTCCATTCAAATAATCTAAACAGAAGGGTGCAATTTTAATTATTATAACAGGATGTAATTGTGACTAAATTGAGAAGTTGATTATTCACAAAATAATTGTGCCATTCTTCTACAAATAAAATGAGACAAAATGTATTTTGTGGTTTGGAAGTTTAGCTAATACAATGCAGTCACTATATTTACTGACGTGAATCTTATTCAATAGTCAAGTGAGTTCCAATCAATTTTCTCATATAAGCTGCATGTACGAATTTTAACTGGCAAATTAGATAGATGTCATCTGTTGACTCTTTTGGGAAATAAGAAATCCCTCTACAAGATCATCAAATTAGTTTTCACCAATTGTATGAAATTATGTTAAGTAATACTAGGCTATGTTTTATTTATTCAAAAGTCTGCATCAGGAATTGATAATTCAAACCCAGCAAAACAATCCCAAGTGTAATTTTTATGAAAATGTCTATTTCAATCCATTGAGTGAATGTGACAATTTTTAATTACTTGGACACATGTATGACTCACACACAACCTCTGTAATGGATTAGGACACAGAGCTAGATTTATATCCCAGCTGAACCACTAGTAACTCAATGATCTGGAGGTATAACCAGGAATAATCTGCTCCTCCTTGATGGGAAGCACCAGATTGTGTAGCCATTTGAAATAATCTGATGAGGGAGGTCACCACACACCTGTAAGCAATAGCGTAGGGACGAGAAAGCTTCATAGATCTTCCCAGCGAATTTTTGCATCATATAGTACTGCTTCTAAAACTTTTGAATACGTCACTACAAATAGGTCAAAAACTGGCATCTTCACAACCTCAGCCAGAACTCTTGACTATCTGAACTAAACAAAAGCTTTCATATCTCACATAGAAACCTAATACAGTTTACCAAATAAAGTTACTGTAAGATATATAAACACATTTATTAAATCAAAGTGTATCCATTCCAACAAAACTTAAATGACATTAAATGTTATTTTTGTGTGAAGATGGAGTGAAATTTGAGATTTGAGAACTACAGCTATAAATTATGAATTAAAAGAGAACTCCACAAATAAAGACACCTAACCTGAACGAGGTAAATAAAGAGTTTTCTAGTGGCATGACTAAACCATGTGCACACTGTGTTTTGTGGTCATGTAACTAAAAATTATTTCATTTTCCCACTTTTCATATTTTAAACTTCCTTTTAAAATTAACTGTTAGTTATTAATATTTATTTTAATGCCTACGCTGATCCAATAGTTGAGGATTTTTACAGTCTTTTATAAACTTATGTTCATTAACATTACTGAATTTCAGCATGAACTCAGAAATACTTTAGTTGCTCAATACCTATTTTAACACTCATAAAAAAACCAAACCAAACAAAATGAACTAACTAACCAACAGACAACCCAAACCATTCCTAGAAAATTTTTGTGGATTTTCTAAAATAAACACGTTGTGTTGTCTCTCCATGCAGTTAATGGGGAGAGGTAAGTACCTCCAAAGGACAAGTCACAGCACAAATTACAGATGACATAGATAGTGTAGACCCTCTACATGCACCAGATCAGCCAAGGATGTCCTGAGAGTACCCTGTTACATCTTAACCTCCATGGAAAATGGAAAATAGAAGGAAGAATCTGTTTCTGTGAGATGGTATTTTATAAATGCACTATGCATTGGTCTAAGAATACACATTCAGGTTATTGTTTTTAAGGATTTGAAAAGAATATCTGTCTATATCCTTACCAGCAGTGCTGATAGATCATTTCAATATTTGGTACCACTTACAACCTTCTAAGTCTTATGCAGCACAAAAGAATAGGTAGGCTTTTTGCAGTATGCGTAAAGAGACACTATTCCCTAAGGGTTTGTAGGTGAGGAATGCACATCTGCAACCGTGCTTCCAAGAGTCCCTGAGTACAACGAACTGTCCACAGAACTGGGCTCAAAGGGGAGAGGGAGGAGGAAGGTGTGAGAGCGCCAGCTGGTGTAGCAAGAGAAACACCCAGTGGACTGCGTTCCTCTTCAAAGGCTTCAGTTAACTTGCTCTACTTCTATTTTATGCCATTCCCACACAGAAAAATGATATTCACTGTGAACATAATGAATGCATATTGAGAGCTAAGTATAAGTAAACATATAAGTGTTTTCTAAAGATACAGCAAAAGTTACACAAACAGTGCAATAACTGGGAAAACAAGAGCTATAAGAAGAAATTCTGAAATACAGTTAATCCAAAAAAAATGTGCTATTTTTGCAAAAATATTGGGTGTACAGCACATAACCAGAGTTCCTCAAATAACTCAAATGCTGTTCTGCCAGAATGTTCTAAAGGGAATAAAACCCCTTTAAAACAGCATTTAACTGGGACAAGAGAAAATAAGTAGCAGCAAACACAATCTTCCTGCTATTAAATTATATCACTGTAGCCTAATTTAGGCAAGGAGATGTGACCACTAAAGCTACAATAGTTTGTTTTAAAACATCTTATCTCTGTGTATAGTTATGAGTTCTAATATAAGAAATGAAATATGTATGCTGAACAATTTATTCAATAACCTGTGAAATATAACCCATCTGTACATGGTGAAATAAATCAGAAAACTCCCACCAACTTCAATGAAGACATATATATATATATATATAAATACACACACACAAACGTATATATATGTGTGTGTGTATAAAACACCTTGTATAGATAGACAGAGTATTGGGTACTAGATAGAGACTTGGTTCAGAGACAGATATGATATTTTAGTCTTATCCTTCTGCATAAGGCCTAGGAAGATAAATTTGATGCCACCTTCATCTGGATTTAGAAAGACTCAAGGAATTGTTCTGGCATAACCCTTAAAGCTTAACTGTGTGTAACAGCTTCATATTCTTCACTTTGGCAAAAGTTACTTCTGCTTGCACGGATTTAGTGACGCAGCAAAATGTCACTGAGTCTTCTGCTTGTATAAAGATCCAAGATTTCAGAATGAAAATCTGGCTGTGCTGGAGTCAGAAGGAGTTTTGCAGTGTATTTAAACAGAGCCAAGCTTTCTTCCTTGCATTTGAAAATTCGGACTGAAGGTAGATGATAATGGCTGCTGACTAAGCCCTGGCTTGAGGTTAGGGAAAAAAAGGTACAAGGGCAGAGAAGAGGAAGGCAAAGAACTGAGAAAAAGGCTGACAAAGGCTGCGTACCACCATCCTGGTATTACCATGCAGGTGCCTACTCAGGCCCTGATAACATTGGCGACATGGCAAAAACCCTCATGCAGTGTTACAAGCTTGGGGAAGAGTGGCTGGAGAGCTGCCTGGCAGAAAAGGACTTGGGGTCGTTGCTCGACTACTGGCTGAATACAAGCCAGCAGTGTGCCCAGGTGGCCAAGAAGGCCAACAACATCCTGGCCTGTATCAGGAACAGTGTGGTGAGTAGGACTAGGGAAGCGATCCTCCCCCTGTACTCGGCACTGGTGAGGCCCCACCTCGAGTACTGTGTCCAGTTCTGGGCCCCTCACCACAAAAAAGACATTGAGGTGCTGGAGCGGGTCCAGAGAAGGGCAACAAAGCTGNTGTTTAGCCTGGAGAAGAGGAGGCTGAGGGGAGACCTTATCGCTCTCTACAACTCCCTGAAAGGAGGCTGTAGTGAGGTGGGGGTCAGTCTCTTCTCCCAAGTAACAGGCAATAGGACAAGAGGAAATGGCCTCAAGTTGCACGAGGGGAGGTTTAGACTGGATATTAGGAACAATTTTTACACTGAAAGGGTTATTAATCATTGGAACAGGCTGCCCAGGGAAGTGGTTGAGGCACCATCCCTGGAGGTATTTAAAAGATGGCTAGACATAGTGCTTCGTGATATGGTTTAGTGATGGTTTTGTCAGTGCTAGGTTGATGGTTGGACTAGATGATCTGAATGGTCCTGTTCAACCTAGGCAATTCTATGATTCTATGATTCTAACTACTTCATAACGTTATACATTAGGCGGAGAAGAGAGTGGGTCATCAGTAACAAGATTCATCTTCTACTTAGTCTAAACTCACTTAAACTCACTGAAGTTTTTCTAATGATTTTAAATGATTTCTCTTAAATAAGTTTTGAGTCAAAGGGTATGATCTCCAAAAAATTTTGATTATGTTTGACTCCAAAGGTTTGAAAAGGTACGTCAAATTTCACAAATAATTTCAGTAGAAAAAATATAAAGTACATTTCAGAAAGTCCAAAATATTTTGGTTTGATATCTTCAAAGCAAATTTATTCAATTTTGCAAGTTGAAATAAAAGTCCTTTCCACTAAAAAAATAGGCACAAAACAGTTTTGGAGACTACACACAATGAGATTTTTGAGGGGGTCAGCTAGAACCAAACTGAAACATTTTTTTTTTTTGCACAGGTCCAGGTAGGAGTTGCATATTCATCTGGAACTGAGCAGCAAGCTCAGCAGGAGAAAGAAATTAAAATGGAGAATAAAATAATGACCTTCTCATCATGGTCCTTCCAGATCATTCCTGAAGTACACAGAAGCTTTTACTGTCATCATCTATGTAGTACTTGCCTGCTTTGTCATTAAATGGGTAAATCAATCATCACAGGTCCTGAATTCGCTGGAAAAATATTGGTCAGTGGAGCTGTGCCAGCTCAGAAAAAAATGGCCCATTGACTTCTCCCTTTCAGTGACAAAGGGAAATGTTCTTTCAGTAACAGGAAGAATTGATAGCCTTTTCTTGTTGATTATAAAGGTCAAAAGTCTGAAGAAAAAATGCAGCAAATGGACAGAGAAAAACTATCTTTGCTGAAGAGTCCATGAACTATCACTGACACTAAATGCTTTGCTTTAGTTTGCATCGACACTCTTAGCAAAGTTCACTAACCACCTTCTCTTTGGCCTTATTTACCCAATAACCATAAGGGTATATCAATGATGCTGACTCATCTCTTGCTACAAATACGATTCCAAATTTAAGAGACTTAATCTGATCCTTTGGATCAATAAAACATCCAGAATTTGTTTCCAGACGTCAGCACAGAAATGCAGCAACAGAGACCACGATCTGGAGTACCACTGTGTGCATGTATTCTCCCCAGGTTCTTTCTGAACAGCCGTGATGAACTTCTTGCTGCTTGTACCAGATGAGGCATGAATGATCATCCTCTCCTTTTACTAGGGAAACTGACAATACTTTGAGGACAGATCATGGCATTTTCCTGCAGCGCTGCAGTAGGGAAGATGTTGAGCACACACTGGAGTACAGGCTTTTTAAGTAGCCTCAAAACTGCAGACTTCCCACCATTTTTGCCCACTACTGGAACCATCACAATGCTTCTAGTCCAGATTTCTGTAACTGATTCTTAGTCCTTACACTCTCTGTCCTTTTCCTGCCTGGATTTGCCGCTTGTGTCTCCACACTTGTACTTTTAGTCCTGGTGTGCCTCATTACCCAGCCTGACAAACTGGAATTGCTGCTACTATCAATACGAACTGTACATTGTCCTTCTTAATATTTTGAGATCATTGGATATGGGCCTCCTTGTCCTGTACTGGAGAAGACAGCATATCCTCACAAAACAGCAATATATGTATATTGGTAGGCCACGTAAGATTGTAAATTTTTAAAATTTTTAAAAATATGTTGTGGAGCTTTTATCAGTTGGGGTTTGTTTTGGTTTGGTTTGGTTTGGTTTTTTTATACAAAGCACAGGTGCAATGTGTACCATCCCAGCAAGTTTTTCTGGGAGCACAGAAACAAATCTCCTTAAGCAGATCAGTTTACGTGCAACTCCAAGCACGTGCTAATTTGAACTGATTTATTGATGCCAGCACCTCACCCAGTGTGCGGGAGCAGCTGCCCCATTTTAAAGGATTCATACCCAATAGGAGTAAAGAGCTTTGCATCCTGACATCCTTTTCCTCTTCCCTGCTCCAGGCATTATCTTTTGTGCTACTCCTGGGCTCCCTGATCTCAGGGAGCACAACTGCGTCTAGTCTGGAGAAGGCTCTCCGGAGGGAGCTGGGAAAACTTGTTTGCACTCATCTCCCATTTCCCTAGCACCCACACAGGGTCAGGCACAATCAAGCCTGTTGTGTTTGAACAGCTCTTCTATTCATTTTTCTCCCCCTGGGAGATCACAGCTTGAGTAAGAGTTTATCTTTTATCTGGATGAAAAGAATACCAGCTGAATTTAGCAGCTTTTCTTGCATCCAGCTTGGACTAGGGTGTCTGATCCAAAACCTGTGGCAGCTTTTTCCAGTTATTTCAAGGAGATCTGGATTGTGAATTTAGCAACAAGATTCTTTTCTGATGAACCTAATTGTCCCACAGAGGCTGATGAAGTGCACACAGCTAAACTGTCCCAGGCTGCCATTGCCATTCACAAGTTAAGCTAGGTGGCCCTGTAAGTACAACTAAGAGAATAAAGTGTAATATGACATTTTTCCAAGCACTGTGATAGCTGCAGCCAACAGAAGGATTATTTGATTTACCCTGGGTAAAAGAGCCAGTCACTGATTCAGTGTATACTGATTCAGTAATCTATTTCAATAACCTCTTGATTCCACTGCCACTACAGAGACCAATAAGTAGAAATGAAGGATTCATTCAGCATGTGCCATTCAGCCTTCTTCTAAAATCTACCAGTAATTATTCTGGAGATAACATATCCCTGAAAGTTACTCCACACTTAACAGGTAAGTCTGGATCTAAAGGCAATTTTTAAAGAGAGACCTGCACCTTCAAATATTGCCTGGTTTATGCAACATATTTTAGGAAGATCAGATGGCTGCTGGTTCTCTTTGCGTATGTAGAAGAGAGCAAAACATTAAATTTCCTATACATTCACGGTGGCTTCCAGTCTTAACATTTGTAAGCTTCAGCCCACAGGTCTGCATCAGCCTTGTGTGAATGACTTCTGTACAGAGACAATTTGGTAGACATTTTGACACCCATTAGAATAAAAGAAACCACATAAATATAACTTCTTTTTACAGAAGACATCTACTTTAAAAAAAAAAAAATCCACTTTTTCTAATTAAAAAAAAACCCAAACAAACCAGAATTAGATTATTCAGCCACAGGACACAGAAGGTCTAGAATATAAATGCTCAGTTTTTTCAGGGGACATCTATTCCCTTTGATTTATTCTCTACTAAACTCCTTTAATACCTGAAATTTATCTTGAAGAGAACCTGACTCTAGAGAAACCTAGGAAATGTGAATGGTCCCTACCATGCCTTACTGGAGGAAATATCAGTGAGCAGTGACATTAATTCCTTCAACAAGTGTCATAAGGAGAATATAAATCAAAGAGAAAACATGGTGTCTTCAAAGAGAAGAGCTGAACGTGCTGAGGGCATCTGAAAACAAATCCTATTGAATCCTATTTCACAGAGCTCTCCATCAATTGATACTTCCTGTTCCAATGCACCGCTATCATAAGATTCCTGTAATTCTTTATTTCCTTGCCTTTGAGAGGCATGAAGCTCACTGTTTCATTTTTACCAGATTTTTGAAGGTGTCTGTTAAATGGGGTGTATACGCAGCTAAACAGATTTTTCAGAAATATCTGCATCTTGCTGTACGACTACTTGATAGAAGGAATAATAGTAAAGTACCTGACAAACATGGACAGCAACCTGCTTTTGGTCATCTTTCTAAATCACTATTTGCATCTTCAGGTACCCAAACATGTTGACAGTTCAGGTCCTTTGCTATTGCAAAGGGAAAACAATATAATAGACTATATCACTGTATGTTGTAACTATAATGATACTATGCACAGCCCTAATTTCCATTCACTCTGATTTTTATTTCACCCAGACCAACCAGAGCATAAATTCCACAGCATAAACAATGCTGTCCCACTTAACCCGGTATGTAGAACTTAGAATCTGTACTGCTTTCTGGCCCAAAGAAAATAAAACAAAACCACAACCAACAACAAAATTATCTTCAAAGTAGACGATAACATTGTTATTTTATAATTATATAATATGCCATACTAAATGCAAGCAATGTGGAAGACAGACTGATTTGTAACAAGTCATTCAAGACCCATGACCTTAAATGTTAGGCCTCGGGAAATTCTTGAAAGCAAGAATAGTCTCAGATTTGTCCTGGCCATCCATTTTGCAAAACAAATAGCTGTGAAATCCTTACTTCCTCAAATGCAGTTAAAAACCCCATGTTCCAGACCAACACAAGTGCACTTCTACGTGACTAAGCTGCACAGCAATTTTGCTGTAGGCCCTATGAGAATAAGTAAGGGTTTCTTTCCAAGTCACTTGCACAGCAATACAGGGAAGGAAAAAAAAAAAAAAAAAAAACACAAAACATTAGGTAGCCTTGTATTGCCTGTACCTATTTCAGCAGTAGGAGGCTATGTTTGGTTTTGGGTTTTTGGGGGGGGGTTT
>VYZM01019757.1:6015-26511 GCA_013398915.1 Dromas ardeola | reverse complement strand
GTAGATACTGTATTTCTTTGCATGGTGGTCTTTATACAGGTCTATACAGTGTGTCACAACAGACAATTTCCAAGGTTTTGAGATGGCAACCTTACAAAGTTAATAAATTGAACTATCTTTATGCTATTTCTGAGGAGTTTTATTCAAACAATTTCATCCCACATGACATGTATGTCTCATGTATTGAAGTTTAAATCTGTCTCAGTTTTAAACTCTGTTTTTGACCCACTGACCATGTTTGGCTACTCCGGTTATAAAAACTTAGAAGATTAATGCAATGTTATCTTTCCTTCACAGAAAAAAAAAAAAAAGAANATTTCCTAAAAAAAAAAAAAAAAAAAAAAAAAAAAAAAAGAGGCAAAATTACTCACTGTCTACATCAACTATGATGCAGGAGACATCTGTGCATTAAAACAGACACGCCATATTGAGGATTCCAAGGTTAAATGAGTTTATTGAGTTAGTGGTTACAATGGTATGTCAGATACCTGTAATCCAAGCTACACCTACATATTTGCCTCTAAATTCTCACACTGTCAGTTTCCGTGTCTCTAAACATTCCACCACCAGGTCTTCTATTACTAATATTATAATAATAATCATAATAATAATAATCATAATNTATCTGTTTTAAAAATTCACATACTATAATGAAGATGACTTAAAAGTTATATCATTTAATTATTGGGCCACACATTTAAGCATATTGGCTAGTACATTTTTGCACTGGAACAGAAGCAATACAAGCTTTATGGTCTACCATTACAATTCCTTTTTTTTTTTTCAGTTAATATACCTGCCAACCTAATGTTTCTTGCATGCATAAAAATTTTTGGGTTTAGATTTGAATTTATTATTTAACCCACACGTACCCCTGTGATGCAAATTCTTTGGCCAATTGAATGCTATAGTTTAGTTTAAAAAGTAAGCTTGGAATATGTCCATTTAACATCAGAAGAGAATGCCCTAAATTTTGGCATTGCAGAAAGTTAGTTACTTCAATAGAGTCTCAGGTTGCATGCAAATTGACACTGCTTCCCCCCACCCCATGCCAGACGCATACAAGTCGGCAGGTATGCATACAAAAAGAATATAAAACCCTCGTGGTAAAGCTTAGTGGTTTAGAATGAATCCATAGCTTTAAATTCACTTAAGGCCTGTACAGGGGAAATATGTTTCTTCTGGGACCCTCTTCTCACTCTTGTCTGATATTCTTCTGGTTTTTCTCTCTTTACTAGAGGTTTCTTCTCAGGGGCCTTCATCTTCCAAGATACAACTGGTGAGTTCACTGCAGCAGTACCATAGACCTTCTGATATTTAGTAGAAGCCACATACGATGCTTTCACTGTAAGGACCACAGCGTTCATCAGATTTTTAGCTGCCTGGATGAGAGAAGTGGCACTGTCCAGCTAGAAATAGAAAAGAAAATGAAATAGAGCAAGTTTACTCCATGACTGGATCACTGGACCATTTCCTGACAGGTCTGGATACTCTCAGATCTCATTAAAGATGAAATGAATCCTTTCCCTCAGGATTAATCAAGTAGCTTGTAGAGACAAGCACCGGCAACAACATGCACTGAACTGTAAAGGTAAGACTGTGGTACCTCACATTAAATTTTTTAATAATTCAAAGGAAAAGCTTGTGTTGTCTGGGTTGATTTTTTTATTTTATTTTATTCTTTTTCTTCGGGTGAAGAAGTTGCCTCTTTTTTTCGCACTCACTTAAGTGTTACTACTCGCTTACACCTTTAAAAATTTACTTTTATATGTCAGAAACCACAAAACAGATCAACAGGGATTTTTCCCACGTGTTCAGGTTTGTTCTAATGATTCCTATTAAGCCCAGGACAACAGCCCCAGTGACGTCTACAGGAACAGCGTGAGGCCAGTGCTGAGCTTGTTAGAGCATCCCACCTGAAAAGATGAAAGGAAATTTTGAAACCCCCTAAAGAAATAAAAAGATGAACCAGTTAACTGCAGGTTTTTGTAGCTACTGTATTATGTGAACTACTTATCTTCACAAAGAATCTTACTTTATGATTATCAGGCTTTTCATACATACACCCTTGTGTTTCTCTCATGCACAGGTCTGCCTGAGGTTCCTGGGTCCTCTGGATGTAAGAGGCCTTAAGAACTTGTTGAACTTCAAACCATTGGGACTTCCAGTCAACAAGCTTCCATCATACACTGAAATCAAGTACATATCCCTGGCCAAATATTTCAAAAGGATTTAAGCATATAAAGTGACTTCAAAAGCAATGTCTCAATGTTCCTAAATGCAAATGAGGCACTTGCCAAATCCAAAGGACATCCTCAAATTAGTAGGTGCTAAAAGTACACTCTTAAGTACTGCAGCAACCCAGGTTACTATTTAGGATGTTCGGTTATCCCTTTCCCAAACTACTGAAAAAGTCGGATACACTCTTTGTGAGAAAGCCTTTCAGTTCTACCATGGAAGCTGGTAGTTAGTAGGAAAGATTTTTGATGAGATATTATTTTTACTCTTTAATTCCACCCCACTTACGCAGTAAGTTCTTAGTGATTTTTAACTAGTGTAAGAGGCCTGTCTCCCTCCAAGCCTTTACTGCTCCATGTTTTGGGAACATAGGATTCCTTAACATGAATTCTAAGCAAGGTATCCAGGATAAATACTCATAAGGCAATAACAAGAAACACATAATACTTCACCTCAAGTATTTTGAATCATTAACAGAAGAAGAGTTCAGAAGAAACCTCTTTCTGAAGTGTCAGTGACTGATGTGAACACAAATAGACATTATAGAAAGCCTGTGTCTGGAACCACATAAATCTATAGACTTACCTATATTTTTGATTTCCTCAGCTGTGGCTTTATACTCATTATGATTCATTAAATACATAAACAGCTACATACAGTGAGGTGAGAAACAAAAAAGCATTTTAATGATTTTCACGTACTTGGTGCCAGTCCCTGAAATGCATAGTTAATTGCCTGCCCCCAGTAAACATTTTGCCCCAGGACTAATTTGTATTTTCTGTTAGTAAAAGAAACTAAGTTAAAAGATGGAAAATTACATTATATGGCAGAAACATGACTGTTCAATAGGCAGTAATGAAATATAATTCAGTATAGTGTTATTCTATAACCGCAGTACTGCATGATTTATAGGGCAATCTGTATGTTTGTTGGCAAATAACAGATCATACTCTATTAAATTAGGATATTCTAATTTACTGCAGAGATCTACAATCAAGCATTATTCATTGTTAAATTATTCTTTTTGAAACACTGGTGGATTGATATTGAATCTAAAGTGATACCATCAAATAGTATTTACTTCATAATCAATGTGGATAAACTGTCTGGATCAAGGCTATATTGCACATTCCTGAACCAATTCTGTTTGTTGAAAGTTTCTAATATCCTCACATTTTCCATTGTTTCTTTCTGAAAAGAGTTCTGGTAGCTCTTTTACATGCGGCATAAATTAAGGAACAGAATGATTAAAGGAAGCATTTTCAAATGACAAGGCACCTAAATTAGATACTTAAAACCATACAAAGGATGCAATCTACATCTTTAAACACATTAGTAATTTTATGGAGTATATTGATAAAGGTGTGCAGAAGCATGTACTTCTGTAGGATTGGATGCGGATTGAAACAATGTCTTTCAGAAAACCACATTACATATTTTGATGCCATTTTAATTACCTGTAGTTTCAATCTGCTGTTATAGTAGACAAGAGCTCCCTGTTTTCGCCATTATTAATCACATTTTAATATGCAGATACTTAGTCCTTGCCCTTAATATCTATTCATATTGTAAAATGCTTTCAAGTCTTGGAATCAGACAAGAGACATAGAAACCCCATAATAGCATTAGGCTCTGAGTGTTCTCCAAAATCTGCTGGTAGCCATCCCATGTATCCAATTTGGCTACCTAAGCACTTCCAGTGATTTTCTTATTGCCTCCAGCTCCTTGTTTGTATTATGGCTCAGTAAAGAAGAATTAAACTGAATTAACATCATTTCAATTAACATTTAGATCTTACTACACCACTGTGTTACTTCAGTTTTAAGCCGTGCTTTGTAATCAGCAGAGCTACAGTGGCAAAAGCTGGAATGAGGCGCAGTGAATCAAGCCCTTAGTGCGTTAATTCCTTACAAAATCTGGGCACGGAAACACATGCACTTTTCCAAACAGATAATGTTAATAATAAAAACAAATAAGAAGGAAAATTAACAATTCAAATAAAAGTACCACTAGGAAATTATTGCACAGTACAGAAGGCAAAATTCACTCCCTAGCAATGGTTAGGGAATTATGAATATAACAATAGCTTTTCATGCTAACAGCTAACAGAGCCTTTGACTTGCTACACAAAGTAATAGTGTTCTGTTACTTAGATCTCTTTACAAATACATTTGCCTCCATTTCAGGAAAAAAGCTCTCTTAAACATAAGAGATAAATTTCAGTTATTGGCCTATAAAACTCCAAGAACAGAGAATACAGGGGAAAATTCAAAAGAACCTAAGAATCACTGCATTGGATCTGGTCACTTGTCCAGTTTAAAACTGTCATCTATCTAGAAAAGGCAGAAATCATTCAGAAAAAAATAAAAAAAGATTTTGCTAAAAGCTAATTTTGCCATTAGTGAATGCAAGGTTAGAACACTGGAGCAGCAGAGACATTATCTGCCAAGAAGATAATTTCCAGGTTTTTTTCCCCCAAAAAATCCATAAGGCTTTGAGGAGTTTTTGATTTGCTTTTAAGCCATGCTGCATTTTTCCTGCACTATATGCAGAATTTTCTAGAAGCTTGTGACAATCAAGATTTCTTGCTTCTTTTATATATACAGATAATCTGAGTAAAATAACACGCAATTACAATACCAAAAATAGCTGAAAAAGAGGGAGAGAATAATGCTGGAAAATTTTCTCCTTAACAATAAAGCAAAAGAAAAGAGATATTCTCCCTGCATTGTCACACCACTGTAACGGGGAAGAATTATACCACAGGTTTTAGAAAGGAAAAAAATTAATTCCCAGAGATATCTTCATATTTACAATCAGAAATATACTACAAAAAGTAAGGGAAATATACAAAAAAAGACCCTGTATTTCCAGTGAGCAAGGATATAGTATAGGCAGCTTTAAAAGAGCTGGTTGTTTGAAATGTTCTATATCACGATTGTTGATTTTAATAAACCTTGAAAAATGGGGGAAGACATCAAAATAATTGTACACAGTTCCTAGTCTAGAAACATTTGAGCAGGGCAACTAGAATGACCTGTGAAATTACAGGCCAGTTCAGCTGACAGCACTGCCAAATAAAATCATGCAATATCTATGACAGACTTGATGGTCACCAGCACAAGTGAGCTAATTTGTGATATCAAAACTGGAGGCAGCCTGGGCTGCAGTGGATCATGCTCTAGTGGAGTTCACAGTCCTGAGGGATATGGGTCAGGGAAAGAGTAAAGTCAGGACCCTGAATTTTAGGAAAGCAAACTTCCAGCTGTTCAAGGAATTAGTCAATAGGATGCCCTGGGAAACTGCCCTCAGGGACAAGGGAGCAGAACAGAGATGGCAGATCTTTAAGGACACTTTCCATAAAGTGCAAGAGCTCTCAGTCCCCAGGTGTAAGAAGTAAGGGAAGGAGGACAAGAGACTGGCTTTGGTTGAGTCAAGACCTGCTGGTCAAACTTAAAGGGCAGAAGGCAAACGAGAAGGACTTGGGGGTACTGGTGGATGAAAAGGTGGAAGGGAGCCAGTAATGTGCACTCGCAGCCCAGAAGGCCAACAGTACCCTGGGCTGCATCAAAAGTAGTGTGGCCAGCAGGCCGAGGGAGGTGATTCTCCCCCTCTACTCTGCTCTCATGAGACCCCATCTAGAGTATTGAGTGCAGCACCGGAGCACTCAGCACAGGAAAGACATGGACCTGTTGGAGTGGGTCCAGAGAAGGGCCATGAAGATGATCAGAGGGCTGGAGCACCTCTCCTATGAGGACAGTCTGAGAGAGTTGGGGTTGTTCAGCCTGGAGAAGGCTCCAGGGAGACCTTATTGCGGCCTTTCAGTACTTAAAGGGGGCTTATAAGGAAGATGGCGACAAACTTTTTAGCAGGGCCTGTTGTGGTAGGAAGAGGGGTAATGGCTTTAAAGTAAGAGAAGGAAGATTTAGACTAAATATAAGGAAGAAATCTTTTATGATGAGGGTGGTGAAACACTTGCACAGGTTGCACAGAGAAGTGGTAGATGCCCCATCCCTGGAAATATTCAAGGTCAGGCTGCATGGGGCTCTGAGCAATGTGATGTAGTTGAAGATGTCCCTGCTTATTTCAGGGGAGGTTGGACTAGATGACCTTTAAAGGTCCCTTCCAACCCAAACTATTCTATGATTCTATGACTCCATAAATAAAGTGAAGAAAGACAGTTAATGGTAACCAAATGATTTTGTGGATAAAAAAAATTTCAAAGTGACCTACATCGTATTTTGATATGATTAAATTTTGGATTGCTTAAAATAATACTGTTGATGTAATTGGACCTTTGAAAGGTGATTTGCTTGATACTACATGGCAGTTTGATTAAAAACTCAGCTCCTACAAAATTAACAGGGCATATACAGATCGATTCCAAATTCTCTAATAGCTAAGTTTCCAAAAGTATGCACAAAAGTACGCACAAAAAAATCATTGCTAAACACGACTTTTGCAGTGGGCTCTTGGAGAAACCATTTGTCAGCTTTACAATGTTAATACTTCTGTTAAAAACTTGGAAAAAAGTCATTTAACTAATGAAATTTGCAGATAACATAACAATTGGGAAAGTGGTAACTCATACAGAGGGCAAGTGATTGATACCTAATAAGCCAGTAAAAGTCAGAAACGTAGATTTCAGTTTGGCCAACTTTATAGCAGATGATACCTACTTATACAATAAGGAACTTTATCCTATTCAGGATTCTAGGCAACCACTCCTTGAGTATAAAAAAAAAGAAGGACACTGATGAAATAGGTTAAATTATCATATTCAGTTTATCATGTTCAATGCAAGAACAATACTGAGGAACTGGAAAGAATTTAAAGAACCCCAAGAACAAAAAACATCTTTTATGGGAAAGATTCAGGCAGCTCTGTTTTTTCCATTAGTGAAGTGAATGATTAAAAAATGAGTTGATCAAAATCAGCAATTACATAGTAACAGAAAGCTGATTATATTTCTAGGTCAATAGATTAGACAAACATATAACAGAAAATAATGGCTGAAAGGTGAAGCAGGTCATTCTAGTTATTAATTAGCTGAAATTTTTAGCAGTGATATTAATTAATCACAAGAAGTCATGAAAGACAGCGATTCTACCTCTAGAAATTGTGAAATCAATATTGGGCGGTTTTGCTTAATATGTATACTCTAGTTTAAGCATAACTATTGGACATTTTTAATGCACATTAATTCTGGGAAGCCTATGCATCAGTTCTGCAGGAAGACAGTTTAGATGGTAACAATGGCTCATATTGACCTTGAAATGTATGAATGCAAAAAATTATTATTAGTAATCATTGATAAATAGAGTTTAGTCTTGTTTACTTTGTACAGATCAGGAGGAGCAATTGTCATTTATATAACATGTTGAAAAAGAACCTGTAATCCTTCAAATACTTGTGGCTAAGACTCGATTTGTACGTCTTTAGCAGAGAATTTAGGCATTGCCAAGCTCTTAAGGCTGTTTGTGAATTCTGGGTGCATTCCCCGCTTCTCCTCCTTTTCAAAGCAAGTTCATACTTTCATGGACAGGTACAGTTACTCTTATCACAACCAAAAGTCAATTAACAGCCTCTAGAGCAACTAAGGTTACATGAAACAACTATGAATCTGGGCAGTGAAACAGGAATACCGTTTTCCCAGATTACATTCTTACGCAGCAGAATATTTTCCTCTCAGCTGTGCTTAATAGTAAATCCAGTCCTACATACATATGTAAGATATACGTAAGGAAAAGATCTAATTCATAATACTTATGTCTTCCATTTCTGTGGCATATTTAATGCATAAAACATGATACTATTAGTGACAGGCAATGCAAGAATGGCCTATTTGCTACTCAGATTCACTCATCCCTACGGAAGGAGACATCTGCTATTTATCAGCACTACAATGCAATGGCTGAAGCCATATTTAAGGCAGCCACTTGAAAACATGCATAAGGTTTTTGCTAGATACGGGTCCGTTGTGGGAAAACTATTCTATATATTTGAAATTCTTTAACAAACAAAATTTCATTATTTAGAATGTAATGTGGTCACAACGGTGTTAAAAAGGGATCTGTGCCAAGTAGAGAAAATGGTATTATAGTCTTCTTAGCTATTTATTTTCACATTTGATGCAATTAACTTACTCCTTTATACATGTTGAATATTTAATTAATTCTGGGGGTAGTTGCGCTTTATAGGTGGCCAATCCACTGAATAACTGTCCTCATCTGCATTTTTTCAATTACAGGTAAGAAACCCACAGGGATTCCCAAGCCTATTTGGTTGCATTTAACAAAGCCTGCCGTCTCTTAGGACAACAGAAAGCATGCAAGTATACCAGCAACTACGGGTATCTTCTGTCTTCTATGGATCATTGCTATTTTAAAACACACATTTAATTTACACGGTCAACAGGTTACCAACTGCTTTATGCCACTTTGAAAAAGCATAAGCATATAAAAATACTCCCAGTACTGGCATACCCAATAAAAGATGACAGAGGCAATACAGAAAATTTGTAGAGATGCATTTATACAGTTGATTTACTTATCCCAGGCTATTTTAAAATAAAAAGGATAAAAGATAAAATGACATTCCAATTCATTTGCTTTGAGGAGAATACTTAATAAGAAACTAATATAGATATAAACATAAACATAAAATGCAATTCAACACTGGATATCGCTAAAATTGGGGGGTTATACTTAATTCACTAAATGAAGAAGTTTGAAGAAGTAATCTAAGTTTATGATAAAATAAGAATACTAAGCCTGTAAAGTTAAGGAATACCACCTAAATGCCTTTACATGTATCCAGCCATCCTACAAAAAACCCTTTAATTTTATTGTAGCAAGACATACGGTCTACTTCACTGAAACACCAGTACGCCTGCATATCTTTTGTTTCTGTCATGTTTTAACCCCAGCCAGCAACTAGAACCATGCAGCTGTTCACTCACGCCCCCCAGTTCAGACCGCATAGAGAATCAGAACAGAAAAAACTCATGGATTGAGATAAAGACAGCTTAATAGGTAAAGCAAAAGCCGTGCAGGCAAGAAAAACAAAATAAGGAAGTCATTCACTGCTTCCCACCATCAGGCAGCTGTTCAGCCATTGCCCGGAAAGCAGGGCTCCATCATGCATTAACGGGTACTTGAGAAGAGGAACACCATCACTCCAAATGTCCCCTTCTTCCATCTTCCCCAAGCTTTACATGCTGAGCATGATGTCATATGGTATGGAATATCCCTTTGGTCAGTTGGGGTCAGCTGTCCCAGCTGTGTCCCCTCCTAAATTTTTATGCCCCCTCCCCCAAGCCTGCTCGCTGGCAGGGCAGTGCAAGAAGCAGAAAAGGCCTTGATTGCTTAGCCACAACTAAAAACACCTGTGTTCTATCACACTATTCCCATCCCAAATCCAAAAAATAGCACTACACCAGCTGCTAGCAAAAGAGTTAACTCCATCCCAGCTGAAACCACAACAGTTTCTCAATCAGCATCTGAAATAGTAAGCCGTGCACCAACTCAGAAATGCTCAGCTAGCAGACACTGCACTTAAATTTCAGAGTGGGTTCCAGAAAACTTACAAGTATTTCTTTTTTTGAGGAAAAAAAAAAAATCTTTTTGCCTTCCCAGTTGAAAGACTGAAACATGCGCTTCAACTTCATGATAATTTATTCTATATACAAATATACATACAAATGATCATATTTACTCATCTTATATTTGATGTCATGATTATTTGCCTGTTTACTCATCTTATCTTTGCTTTGTTCTCTGTTCTCCCCTCATCAAGAGCTACAAGCAGATGGATCTTTAGGAAGCAGCCTTGCAAAAAGCCTCACTCATAGGCGATAGTCTGAAGGACAGTGAATCCAGTTGTCTTTAGCACAAGAGCATAGTATACCAACAGAGATTAGCATCTCCAGCTCTGCTGTCCAGCCAGCTCTAATAAGTTATGTATGCACTGAAGCTGCTTACTGGGTCATCTAGTAACATAGCGAAGCACCCACCTGTAAATCCTGCCAAAGTTCAGGTTTTTGCTAAGTGTGGTAGGCTAGCACTGTTCTAACTAACATACTACTGCGCATGTTCTGGAGCAAAATACATACATGGGGAATATTAATGTTGGGAATGCAGAGGCTTTATGAGGCTGGAGTTTGAGGATCACAGCTCAGGGATGAGATTGCTAGTATGAGATTTAGGCAGGACTCAGACACTTTTTCTTTTAAATTTCTTTTTTCTTTTAAAAATTTCAAAAAATCTTCTTTTACTTTAGTCCATCTAGTTTTGCATAGGATTTGTTGTACTTGTGGAAACCACTACATGCCCTTCTGATTTAGACATTATCAAAATGTTACTTTTGTAGCAGTGGCTGATGTTCCTCATTGTCAGTGTTTCTCCTTCTAATGAGCTAGCAGGAAAGCTATTATTTTAACCATTGAAACATTGAAATGAAAAATAAGACAATTGGAAACAACTAAAAGTTAACATTATCTAATTCTTTTTGTGAAATATAATTATTATTGACTTCTCTCCAGCCTGTCAGGTCTCAAAGGTGAAAAATATATTTTGGAATTTTTTACAGATGTTAAGGTTTTTCTATTCATCAACTGTATTTAGAGTCAATAAATTATTTATCCAACATGACATTACTGCTATAAAACAAAATTTACAGTTTTTCTTGTAGATACCAATCATAACATAGGTTATTTCCTCAATATTTAATATTTACTTAATTAATATATTGTTACATTCTTTTCAGAATTTAATTCAGAAAAATATTTTGACCCACAATGAAAAATTTCTCAGAAACAGTTCTTTTTCTTCTGCTTATTATCTGTCACTGCACAGCAGGAAAAAGATGCCAAAACAGTACAATTCATATCATATACCACAAATGCTGTAAGGACAAGCAATCATGTATAGTATTGAATTTTTTAAATGAGCTTGCTTTATCAGTCATTTTCATACTGTAACACTGCCTCAAATCTTTCAGAGTCTGTTACTGAATTAGGATATTTGACATCAGTCTGAATGCCAAAACATCTGGAACAATTTCACAAACCAAGGAAGTCATCCTCAGGCAACGAAGTCAAAGGAGTTTTGTAGATGGGAACAGGATTTCACCCTGCAACTTTGCCAGGTCTATGGTTGTGTATACTACATGTTTTCTTTGCTAAGTTTCAATGTAGAGGAAGAAACACTTTCTACATCAACCTACAATTGAAAAACATGGGAATGAGTCTTCTGCCATGATGGGTCAAGGGATTCTTCTTCTAAATCTGCCTCATTCTGCATAGAACTAATGTCTGGATGATGGTGCCTATGATAGGAAGTCATGGACAAAAAATATGATTCTATAACAGCCACCACAGTTGCATTACTGATTATAGCAAAAGTAGTACAACCATGTTTACAACTTTGAAATCATTCTGTCCCATGGCATGGTTTGATCTTAATTCTTGGATGATTAACAGGAAACAGACTTTTGTATGACTGATTTGAAGATAGGCTCCTACCTAATCTTCAAGGAGAAGATAAAATGTCTGCAGCAAAGATGAAGTCTGAAGTATATTTGACAGGATAGGTTAACTCAAACTATAACTAAGATTTTGTGATATGGCCAGGAAGCTTAGTGAAGAAAATTAGAGCAAGAAGTCTGTTGAAGCTCAGTATCAGTCCCAATAAAATAGTCATTAATACAAAACTTTATGTAAATGGTCTGTGTATTGCCAGGATCGCATACACCATTTTACACAGGGATTCGTACAACAGAAGCCTACACAAGACATGACATTGTCTGAACTTGATGTCACAGATAGAAAAGCACAGACAGGATTCTGTCAAAAGCATCTCAGTACAAATTTCCACTTTCATATCCAGTTGCAGTTAAATCTGAAAGAGGAAATAAAGGTTATCTAACCAGTCTGTGCTACTGATCTACTTCCTCCTGACTTGAGTTCTGACTTCTATGTAATTTGAAGATAGATATCATTTTTAAAAGCACAAGATAATTCAGTGCTCTTTCAAATTAAGCAAACCTCTTGTTCTTTATCTAGACAACTGGTATAATAATAAGAAAAGCATCTCTTTCTTACAGTCTTACCTGAAGGGAGTCCAAATCATGTCTGGTTAGCTGGAAATTGTACTCTCAGTGACAAAATGCGGGAGACTTCGGATTAAAAAAAAAAATAAATAAAGCATAGAAACACTATATTCTTTATGTAAGAATGTGTTATCTCCTGCTATTCCTCCTGGTTTTGTCACAATGAAAACAAAAAGAAAAGCAGCATAACGTAGGATTTCAGACTACAATGCTGAGAAATGTGATATTTTCCCAACTTCTTTTCTAATTTTTAAAAGTGTCAGAATGGTATCTTTATGTGAGTTATCTCCCCGTCTTCAACTGTGAGGATCAGTCACATTTTGAGGCAAATTTGCTCCTTAAGCTAGCTTTGTATCTCTAAAGTTACGCTTGCCCAGGTAAGCCCAGAGACACTTTGAAGATATCTGCTCTACAGGCGTAGCTGGCTTTTCTCAGGAAAGGGCTTGGAAACAACGCATCAGACAGACTCAAAATGAATAAAACAAAATCCTCTTGTAGAATGGAAGATAGTACGAGGACAATTGTTCCTTGTTTCCTGACGCTTGCCTGCTGTTGTTCATGTATATTTCATGTCTTATAACAGCAGATAAAGGGCTTGATCATTCAAGATATTGATCATTTCTGAGGTGCTAAAAGGCTTTTACTTCCTTGGAGTTGAGGGTCCTTGCAGTGTTGCTCAACTCAGTCAGTGGAAATATTCCTTTCTCCGTTTGATTCCCTGAGCACTTTTCAGGATCTTACAACAGTATGCAATGAAATAAAGAAACAAAATTGAATCTCCACAGTAGTCTTCAAGAGAGAGCCCCATTTCAGCTTCTCAGAAAAGTCCCATCACTGACAGAGCAAGCTTAATAATATATGGAAAATACTTTCTAAAGGAAATTCTAACGTTTTATTCCAAATACAATATTCACAATTAACTGTTCTATTTGTTTGACCAGCTCAATCAATGGTTAAATAACATTCATTAAGTGTTCCTTACTAGACGTTTTTTTCCCTGGTCAATTACTGAATATACAATTTGTGAATGCACTGATTCATTACATTTTTAACTTTAGCTAACACTAAATGTTATTAAAAACAGCAAAACAGGTAAGAATTACTGGAAACTGCAAACAAATGAAACCAGAACAAAACAGAAACAATTTCAAAGGCTGTTTCAGTTCACAAGGAAAGAACAGGCAAAGACGACAGCAAATTAAGAATAAATTGGAATGAGTAAAATCTTGCTCTGAATTGTAAATCATCTAGTCCAACACCCTGTTCAAACCAAGTTGGATTAGATGAGGTTGTTCAGGATTTTGCTCTAATTCAGGCTGTCTCCAAGGATGGGTGGTCTCACACATCTCTAGACTAGAGACCTCCACCCTGCACTTGAATTTGACTACCCTTGAAGTAAAACTTTTTTTCTGTATATCTAATTGGAATTTCCTATGTTTAAACTTGTGTTTGTTGCCCTTTTTCCTGTCACTATGCACCTCTGACAAGTCTGGATCTGGCTCTTCTAGATCCTCCTGTTAGGCAGTTTTAGACAACAGTATCTCCCCTTAGTTTTCTTCTGTATATATGCAAATGTCTCTAAAAGAGTAGTGTAGATGATGGTGGTGATCTCATTTTCACTGTTACAAGAGCAAGTGTTTTATCCAAAGGGAAAAAACTGAGTAACTGTACAAGAACTGTACTACTCTCTTCAGAAAATATTCGTATTAGGAAAACCTGATTTACTTTCTTTTGAGATTCAGTACTTTAGATAGCATTTTTGCTGAACAACAAATGCTGAAGTACTTATAGCCTCAATGATTCACATAACCCAAATGGTTTCTGTGCTTTTGACCTCAGGACAATCTTCCCTACACAAAAACAAATTAATTCAACCACATCTCCAAATCTTCCCTCTAATCCAGAATTTATGTAAAGGAGATGACGCTATAAATTCAGCTGTTATTTAGAAGAATGGTGAAATGAAAAAGCACCTGCACTGGCTCTTTTCTTATAAGGCTCTTACCTAACTTAAATATTGTACATTAGTCATGATTATCTATGGACTAGTCTTCACTTACTTGGCATCAGAAAAATTGTGACCGAATGTCTATTAATATTAGTCAGCATCCAAGAGCTGTTCATAGCTGGTGGCACTAGAACACCCAGAAGCATTTTTTCCGATGTCTGTAACAGAACAATTTCACTAGGAATGGAGGCAAGAAAAACAGGGCTGCTCATAAAAAAAATAATGAGACGTGTTGTGACCTATGCAAGTCTTTCAAAGTTTCCATTTCTATAAATGAAGTCTTATCCTGTACTTGTCCTACCTAGCTCCAGGTGCTGGACCAAGGCTTTGTGGAGAAAACCAGGAATCATGGAGCACTTGAGATATTTCACGGGTTCAGTTTCTATGGAGATGGGCCAGGGTACCTCATCTTTTTAATTATATTTAGAGAGCATAAATTGCATTAGAATCCTAAAGACAGTCCAGTGAATCTGGGCATAGATGCTCAACATGTGCAAAATATTGTCCTTGGATTTGAGCCAGTAGTCCAAGAATTCAATCAAACTTAATTAATATTTTTGAGATTCTTGTCCTTAATTCTTCTTTTCTGATCCCCAAAAGTGTCAAATGAGGGAAAACCACATACTACAAAACATATTAATCCCTCCAGCCTACAGATACTAATGAGAATGGGACCCCGAAAGAGCTACTTTATATAGATAAGTGCTTCTTACAAAACAATTCAAATATTTCTATTCAGAAAAAATTAGGCAGTTTCCTTTCTCCAGCAGCTAAGCTTACAGAAAGTTTATATCACTTATATATGAATATATACCTTTAAAACACCCCCAAGGCTAAACCCCCTGACTCTACGCTTGTCTGTATACATGGTTCAATTCACCTGCTTATGTCTCTGTCATTTTTTTAAGATGTTACTAATCTAACTGGTTGTCAGCATCTATCTGTCTGAAACAATAATATCTGTTCTCTAGAAATAGCTATTGATGTCCGCTAATTATAAAGAAAGCATGGAGTGGACATCTCAGATGCAGATGTTTACATTTGGCTAGATGAATCACTCTCCACATAGCAATGGAGATAATAGTAAAAAACTCTTCATAATTCAAGGAAAATATTTCTGAATAATAGAATACTCAGTTTTCATTACATTTCATTACATCATAGACCTAGTCTCATCTTTTGTACAACTTGAGTGGGGTAGCCTCTCCCTGTTACTGCAAGATTTCTTTCCAACTCTATAATTTTCAAACCGTACTTCTTAACTGCAGTGAACTCTTTCTCCTGTTTTTATTTCTTAATTTTTATTTGGACATCCAGAGTGGAAACTAGAATATAGAATGGCAGACAGAGAAACACTGGTCTTGAAAATTATTTGAGTCTTGGAGAGGGACACAGTGATTGAAACTCATCGTGATTCTATAAATCTGTTCTGCCTTGAGTGTGGCTCAGTATTCTCACTTGCAGAAGGGAAATAATGCCAATATTTGCTTTTTCAGTTTTACAAGGATATACCATCGTGTTAGCTTTGAGACACTCAGATAGGACTGATAAAAATCCAAAGCATTATGATTGAACAGAATCACATTTTATGTCTTTGAGACGCAACTGCCCCAGAAACAGAAAGTCTGGGGTGTTAAGGCAGTCCTCAGTTCCTCCAACCACTATACTCAGTACAAGTGCTAGCAATTTTGTTGACAATTCAAATGAGCTGAGGTCGAAGTTTAAAAGGATTGCAATTCAAATCAACACAAAGAGGCCTCTAGAATGCTGTGCACTATCATTATGACTTCTTTTGCTTAAACAAGATTAAATTAAAAGTATTTTGAGTCAATGTTGTTATACCAGACTAAAACTGCAGCAAGAGAGGGCAGGGTGATGAGCATCTATCTGCCAGCTGACATGGTTTGCAAACAGATGGTGCATTTCACAGCTCTCCCTCACTTCTCATACAGAAAAAGAAGAAGGTAAGAACAACCCACAAAGTTTTAATTCAACTTGTAAGAGAAATCAGCCTGGCAAATACAGAATATTTGGGAATTTTACATAGTTATCTTAATCATACTGAAAAAGAGTTTGATCCCTATGAAAAGTCTTACATCATTAAAGTATTGCTCACATCTTGCCAGCATGACTGAGGAACAAATCTGTGATTTAAATGCTGACCTGCTTGAATATATAAGTATAAATATATTGGTTACTGGTTTTGCTTTGAGTCAGTAATACACAATGTGTTTGCAAATGTAAAACAGCACAATTTTTAAGAATCCCTTATCATAAAGTAACTTTCAGTTTGCAAAACACTTATGAAGATGTAACTCATTTAAATTAGCATATATTGGAACAAGTTGCTCAGATATTTGCTTTCAAAAGTTTTCATATTACACACTAAAAATCAGCTGAAATCTAGGCTTTATTATATTTTACTTTAATTTATGTACATGTAAATAATATAAAGTTAAAAAAACATGGCAAATGACTGAATACACATTCAAGACAAAGCTGTAAAAAACAGGAATCTGTGCACTTTAGAAGTTTTTAATCATAGCTGCCAGTAAAATAATTTAACACAGGAATTAGCTCAATAAATGTAAAATTTGGCTATTTATTCTCCCAGTGTTAGGTTACTCAGGCAAACTCACATCCTGGGGCTGCATGAACAAAAATTTATTAGATTTGGCAGAGGCAGATTTCAGGTTAATTATTGCAACAGTTTATGTCATTTTGCATATCATTCCCTCTACAAAATCCTTACTATACATAAGTCAGTCAACTGCTGATTTGCTCATCTTGCAAGATAAATTTAGAGACCAAATTTCTCTGGTAATCCACTATAATCCACTAACATCTCTGTTCCATAATATCCCCTCAGTGCTGTTCATTATCTCTAATTCACCTTAATTACTGAATTATACCAATTCTGATTTCCTGTTCCCAATCCTTATATCACTTTAAAAAAGAATTTCCCTCTGTATGCCACCAAAATGCTTTCATATCATTGAAGTGAGATTAGGGGCACTGTACAGTTGGTCCTTATGTTTTACCTATTCTCTTCAAAAATTAAAGTCTTCTGCGTTATGCAAGAATAATTATGTGCAGAACCAATTTTGTAAACTCACCAGCCAAGGATGTGCTTAGGATCCAAATTAAATTTTACCTTAAAGCATTTACCTCTGAAAAGAACAAACCTCAAACCATCTTTAACAACAGCAATTCCTATCAAGTTTTCCCAATGAAACATTAGAGATTGACTAACCTGCTTTTCCTTTCCTACTTAAAAGATCAGAGTTTGCTAGAGAAGCTAAATTTGCTGGACAAGTTGTTGGCCTTGCAAAGGAAGATTTGGAAATGCCAGTGTTTGGTTCACCAAAGGAATAAGCAGTAGTAATAAAACTCCTTGCACACATTATTCAAAGCTAGAAAAGCTACCACCTCTCAGGGAGTCAATTTTTATATTCTTTGTCCCTATTTTTCTATCTGACAGGAAGGGAAATATTCATTAGTGAAAGTTTTGGTAGCTTTGTAAACAAGACTTTCATCCTCCCAGAATTTCATTCAGATCTCCTATGTATTGACACAAAGAGGATCACTGAGTCATCAGGGAGGAATATCTATCCATCACTACTGACCAATCCCCAATACATGCCCATGACCAGAAGATGGAAGGCTCTGCATCCTATATCCAATTCCTCAAAGCCACCTAGTCACCTGAAAATAGAAATACTTCATCAATCAGACTATGGACCACCTCTGCTGAAAAGGCTGTGATTGCACTCTCTTTGCCTTTGATTTATAGAGTATGCATTGCTGCCTTTTATAGTGCCTTTCACTGAGATATGACAAGACCCCACACAGGGCTGATAAAGAGCTTTAAATGAAGAAGAACAGCAAGATTTGCAGCATCCCTAGGGGTCAAAATCTTCATATGATCCTTCTTCTGCCCTTTCGTACGAGAGCTCTGACATCTTGACAGCTTTAATAGATACCCAAGAGGCAGAACAAGAAAGGAAGAAGAAAGGAAGAACTTCATAGTCCATCTTGTCTTTTTTAAAATGCTGAGGGATATTAAAACAAGGAAGTAGTAATACTTGGGGCCAAGGGAAATAGGTAACAAGACAGTACTTTAAAGTAAAACAGTAATGTACAGGTAGTGACACAAGAAAATCACCAAGAAAATCACAGAAAATATCAAATGCTTTGATTTATAATTTCAAAGGTTAAATTTCAGTTACATCTTCCGGGATTTGATTTCCTGCTTAATTTCACATCTTCCACAATTTACTTTTGAATTTTATTCATCTATAAAATAGATCTTATAATTGGCCTATTGTCCATACATAGCTTCATAAACATTCTGGATAAAGCAAATAAAAACAGTAACAGAGAATATACAAAACAAAAAAACCGCTGTCCTGCATAAACAGGCATTATCCACAGTTAACAATGATAAATATACGAATAACACCATCTATCTTTAATCACAAAGTACTTTAGAAAAATGATGGCCCAGCATTACTGTAAGTAGTGAAAGTTTAGCAATTGAGTTCAAGGGGACCAGAGTCTGCCTGTTCACGGTGCAAGGTCAGCATTGAAGGATCAGTTGAACCTCCAGTAAATGGACCACCTCTACAAAGAAACGTGATCATTGCTTTACAGATGACATTAACCCTAGGACTTCAGAACAGGAAGGAAATGATTTTTTGCAGGTGACTAAAACAACACATGCAATTCATTCTGTGAGCCCTATTGCTAAAAGAAAGGAAAAAAAAGCTAACAAAAAAATCCCCCATTCTCATCTCTTTTCCCTCCACCCCCAGATCTGTAGAGAAAGTTAAAGATATATATGAGACAGGAGGTTACTCACCGTCGAGGAGTCACTGCTTCCGGTCTCAAGCGTAGCTCCCTCAGCACAGGTGGGTGGGTGGGTAGAAAGTTGACTAGCCCTGCCCCCATCTATGACATCACACTCTACCTCATAAAAGGTAGTGAAAGTGCTCTGAACTCCAGTCTGATTTCCGAGAGATACAGAAAAGAGATAGTGAGAGAGAGAGCAAGAGAAATATTGTGCCGTAGCGTAGAGGTGAGGAGAGAAGAAAATGTGTGCTGAAGGAGCTATGCTTGGTCAAGGAAACAGGGACTCTTCCACGATGAGTAACCCCGCTGTCTGGTGGTTCCTCTCACTTGCTCCCATAGCACAGGTTAAGCATGCAAGCCCTACAGGGTTTGCTGATTGGGAAAGGGGATAAATTTTGCACCTTTTGATGAAAATCAGAGAGGATAGAATTCTCTATCCCCAGTAAAAGCTGATTGACATCAGATCAGGCATGAACTTAGTTAATAGACTTGCAAGTATCATTATTTTGTGTATGGTTTGAACAGCTGACCTGCACAAAAACATACACAGTGATGCAAGCAGCTGAAATCCCAGTGACTACAACTGGAATTACTCTTGTGACCACCCATGCTGAATAAACATTACACAATCCAGACCTCTGGGCTGACCCTTGAGCAGAGTAGGCCAGAGGGTAGACCACCTACACCATTATATGAAGGAGGTCAGGAAAGAATTCTGCTTTTCTCACATTGAAAATGAGAGCTGACAAACTGTGCTGAAAGAACAAGTGAGGGAAGTATAAAAATCCTGGGCATACATTTATTTACAGAGCACACTTTAAAGTTCCAGAAAATATCAAAATTGCAAAGAGGTGATGCTATTAAAGACTATACACTTCTAGACAATGACAACCTTACAGACTGAAGCACATTTCTTTTCAAACAACTTCCCAAGAACTGAAACTGGAGGGCTTAAAATGGGATATTCATTCCAATTTATTGTAAATGGAATTTTTATTGTCCAAATTCTGGAAAAGCAGGTTCGAGAGTAAACATAATTGCTTGTATTATCCACTGAGATTTTCTTAATAACCTAGCTGTATACTAAAATTGAAAAAAATACTATATGCTGCTAAACCTAACTCCATTAAATAAAAATTCTTAGAGAATGGGGGACTATTCAATGCTAGTAAAGAGTACTAGCATAAGAACCTGCCTTTTGGAAGTGTGAAAATGAATGCTCCTTAAATCTCTTTTAAGAGTTATGTATTATAAGCACCCAGAGTTAATAGTGACGTTTTCCCTTAGGC
>VYZM01019754.1:51818-63385 GCA_013398915.1 Dromas ardeola | reverse complement strand
CCTCAGCACAAGAAGGACATGGACCTGTTGGAGCAGGTCCAGAGGAGGGCCACAAAGATAATTCAAGGGCTGGAGGACCTCTCCTACGAGGACAGGCTGAGAGAGTTGGGGTTGTTCAGCCTGGAGAAGAGAAGGCTCTGGGGAGACCTTATAGCAGCCTTCCAGTACCTGAAGGGGGCCTACAAGAAAGCTGGGGAGCGGCTATTTGCAAGGGCATGTAGTGATAGGACGAGGGGCAATGGTTTTAAACTAGAGCAGGGTAGGTTTAGATTAGACATTAGGAAGCAGTTCTTTACAATGAGGGTGGTGAGACACTGGAACAGGTTGACCAGAGAGGTGGTGGAGTCCCCATCCTTGGAGACATTCAAGGCCAGGCTTGATGAGGCTCTGAGCAATCTGATCTAGTTAAAGATGTCCCTTCTTGCTGCAGGGTTGTTGGACTAGATGACCTTTAAATGTCCCTTCCAACCCAAGACTTTCTATGATTCTATGATATGCTGGACAGCATACCCATAACCCTTGGGAGCTTTTGGATGTCATTGCTATTAACACTTAGCTACCTGGGACGGAATTTCTGTGAACATATGTAGACATTTACATCAAATTTGTAAAAGGATACAGTGAAAAGAAGACAGATGAATCCTACCTTTGAAGTGCTTATTTCTCCTTATTGTCTATAAAGAAGCTTATATGTCAGCACCAGGTCATATAAGTCACACCTTAAGAAATAATTGAATCTGAAAAGATACAGGTTTGAAGATAAAAAGGGACAAAGTGCACTAGAGGGCTAATTATACGTATTAAATACGAGATAGAGATATTTTCCACTCCAGTCCCAACATCTCAAATGCAGAACAAATCAAATGAAAACAAACAAACAAACAAACAATAAACAAAACAAAACAACGCCACAAAACAACAAAAAAACACACCCAAAAAGCGTTGGACAGTATCTGCTTGCTGTAGTTATTTTGCAAGAAAAGTTCTGTTCTTGTATGCGGAAAGTGCAAATGGTATGTTGTGCTATATCCAATAAAGTATGGTTAAACTGTTGGTTAAGATGAAGAGTCAGATCTAAAAGAAATAACAAGGCAAAGTTCCTGAAAAGAATATTTGCCTTTTGGGAAACTGTAAACAAATATTTTAAATCTCTTCAAAAGCTCATTGGGATTCATCACACGTTGGGCAAAATAAAAACAAACTCAGTGATTTATCCTGGAACAGATCTTCCAGGTAAACAGAGAAGAGCAATCAGACTGACAAATAGAAGTGCTAAAGTTAATTTCCTGATTGGAAAATTGATAGTTTTGACACAGTTATTGATTTTTCTGGCAACTGATCACCTGATTATCAGTTTTGGAGGACTTAATAAATAATTGGTGACAAACAAATGTTTTCTGTATTGTTCACCACTTATTTAAATAAGATTTTAATTTCACATGTGTATATATGCACACTAAAGTGTCACTCTTAAATGGCGACAATTGGTGGGGACAAGCTAAGCAGATTGTTTCCTAAGCTTTGTAGAGGTGTTTTAAAGAAGGCATTTTAGCATTACCATGAATTCAAAAGTCTTAGTTAAATGCAGTAGGGAAGTCCATTTGATTTCACTGTGTTGAATGCGTTGAGCACAAGTCTTTCCAAAGCACATGGTTGTGCCATTCATTCAGCACAGCTGAGGGTGGGTCTGCAAAGACTGAGACTGAATCCTTCTTTCTTCAAGGAGGATTCGATTTTCCACTCCAGCCCCAAAATCTCAAACAAAGCAGAATAAAGCAAATAAAAACAAACAAGTCTGTTCCAGTAGCTTGCTCAAAAGCATTTTGATCCTAATGATGACTTGTGTGAAGGCACACAGTTACACCCATTACAGGCATTTCTAGAGCATTGTAGCTATAAAAGTGTTTATTTTAAAAGTATTTATACTAAGAGCTGCATAAATTTGATGCTGACATATAGGGTTCTAGACTGCCCCAGAAGATACGGCTCTCCTGTATCATTAAATACTGCTCATCAATCAAAAGTTTGTTTATTGCTTTCTCTCTTTACTAGTCTGATTAATGATTTATTCAGGCTATTATTATTAATAGAAGCATTATTTTAATGCTTCTATTTGGTGTTGGGGACCATTTTTCTTCATTTGCCTATCTTCATACAAACGCTTTTGTTTAATCCCATCATGTCCCTTCAATTTAGTCTTCTTTCTTGAGTAGTTTTGGTTGTACAAACGGTTTGGGGTTTTTTTGTTTGTTTGCTTGTTTGCTTGTTTGTTTTGTGTTGTTTTTTTTTTTTTTTCCTTTTCCAGAGGTGGCTCATTAGTAAATCAACGTATTTGATCGTGAGCTAATTTAATTTAGTCTATGAGGCAAATGTTTATGCAAGATTTACTGTGTGTTCTGCTAATGTCCCCTTTGGTGTCCTTACACTGCAAGGGAGCTTACGCTATAGGACCTAACTATTCTTCCAGAACTTCTGCATTTAAATGCTGCTGAGAATTTGATCTGAAAAAGCAATAAAGCTAAGAAGTACCCTACAAGATTAAGTAAAGCTAGAAAGAAGATACACTGGGTTATTATGTGGGACCATAGGTAGGCGTTTAACTGCCAAAATGCAATGTGATGCAAGTTAAGGTGGCCTCACCGGTGCAGGGTTGCATTCTATTTTATCCTGATAGCAAAATTCACTTTCTAAAAATTTACTTCCTGTGACTACGTGTTGTCTTGTTCCTTCATTTCAGTTTCTCTGACAAGTGTGTTTCCTCATTACTTTCTTACATCTCCTACTGATATAAACGCTGTTTGGTTCCTTTCTGTTATTTTTTCTCTTCACATGGTTCATTACACAAGTCATACCAGCAAACTTGCTATCTGAGGCTAAGGATCCACCTTCTCAATCGAAGTACTCTGTACTACTTCCTTTTTTTCTAGTGGTTTGATTAATCAGAGAATAAGTTTACAAGCTACTGAAAAACGTTCTTGAATATATTGTCTCTTCTACCTGGATGTTAGCATTATAAGCCTTCTCTTTAGAAAATTTCATTTTCTAGCACTCTGTGGCTGCCCATAAAAGGGGTAGCCCATAACTCAGTAGCTTCATGCGTCTTACTCACTCACTCACCAACCGTTTCTGGAGTTGTCCTCAGTCATACCACCGTTTCTCTTAAGACTGAAGAAATCAATAGTAGTTTTATAGGAATAAATGCTCCTTTATAGTTCTATTACAACAGAAACAAAAGACAGGTTCACCTTTGGACACTCTTGCAAATACTATAAATCAGAAATAAATAAAATAAAATAAAATAAAATAAAATAAAATAAAATAAAATAAAATAAAATAAAATAACTAACATCTAGTTTTGTTTGTTTGTTTAAATAAAATCTAGAATTAAAAAAAAGAAATAGAATAAAATAGCCTAGTTTACTATAATAGAGATTTTCAAAGCAGATTAACACTGGGACTAACAATAAACCAGGCGAAAAAAGTTACACTGTATTAGCAGTGACTGGATTTTATTCTACTAGGAGGCAATTTAATAATAATAATAATCATAACAAACAGTAGTTAGGAAACTTTGTTTGTCAATTTGCTCTTCCTCATGCACATAACAAATTGTCACATGATATCCCACACATGTCTGTGACTGAAATATATCTAACATATCCCTACATCTTTGGGAACAAAGAAAAGAAACACAAGGGAAAGTAGAAAGAAACAAAGAAAGAATCAACAGTAAATAAACAATGTCTAGAATGAGACAAAAAAATATCTGTTATTTGTGATCTCCTCTCTCTAAATACCTTTCTTTCATTTTCTGAATGTTGTATATACAGTTGTTTTATTTCCTTTTTTTTTTATTATTTGTGTCTCACTTTTTTTCTGAAAAAAAAAAAGAAAAAGAAACACCCTAGCTATTTCATGTTCAATTCAAATGCTCCATACTATTGAAAAGACACGTAGTGTGCTCTCCCTGGGAGACTTGATTTCCTTTGCTTTGTTTTTTTTTGTTTTTCTGTTCAGCAGAAAAAGAAAAGTAATTCAGAATGAAACTTTCTGGTTGTGCTTTGTGTTCAAAAACAGTACACCGTTCAGAGTGGATCACTAATGCAATTCTCTTATGCATCCCTCTCACTGACTAGACTGGTGAACTACTCTGCAACTATAAGGAATCCATCCCCATGGTCGTGAGTGGTTCACGTTGCTGTATAATAGGATGTACAGTGACACTATCGTCTTCAATTCAATAATTCTCAGAATTATTATGGTCTGCCAAATTATATATTCTCTGTAGGGAAGGTAGACTCAGAAGTTATATGATTGTATAATGCAACTACAGTATGGTTTAGGTTGGAAGGGATCTCTGGAGATCAGCTAGTCCAAAACCCTGCTCAGAGCAAGGTCAATTAGAGCAGGTTTCTCAGGACTGCATCCAGTCAAGTTCTGAAAATCTCCAAGGATGGAGACTCTACAACGTGTCAAAGTAATTCTGTGTGTAGTGAAGACTTTAGTTAGCTATAACATTAACACTGTGTAAAGAAAAATGAAGAGAAGATAGTGGGGAAGCCATCATCAATGAAGACCAGGTACAAATGTTTGTAAATGATCACAGGCAAAGGAAAAGAACACATATAAATATTTAGCCACTCATCAAGAACCAGAGGTCGTCCATGGTGTTGCTCAAATTGTTTCAGTCTCCTAGAGCCTTGTCTTGTGCTATCTCACCACTGTGCTTCTCACTCCAACAGGACAGGGTGAAGGACAGAGCAAACAGCCAAGTTCTTTGTTTTCCCAAAGTGAAATCATGTAGGTCTACAGGAGGAGTTTACTCTTTCTGAGCCATATTTCATTCTTTTTTTTTTTTAATTGAATTCATACTTCAGCAGATGCTACATCTTTTTTTTTTTTTTTAAAACTGCCTGTAATCTCTGTATGATTGTGGCCCAGATCACTGTGCTCAGGTCACGAATGACTAGCTTCTCTGCTTCATCTTCCTGTTCTGTTCTGGCCTTAGCCCTTCAATATAGTTCATGCTGCATGATAACTTGTTAGTATGTGAGAAGCCAGAAATAAAATAAGGCTGTGACAAATGCTGTGTAATGGAGTATTACCTTATTACTAGGAAGTTGATGTCACAAACAAGAATGAGAAACTTCTTTCTTTGAGCAAACTGGCAACTTTTATGGCTTCTTTATGGTTTTATCATGAACTCTGAGAATATGAAACTTGACTTATTATTCTGGACTTTAGAAAAAATACCTGCAGCTACAATATCATAGGTTAGCCTAAAATTAAAGGCACAATTTTAAATCATTCAGCTCTAACTGAACCTGTAAAACAGCTGTGCTGGATGTGTAGCACAATTACTCTACAGCTATGCTACCTGGATCTTTTCGTCATTTGTCTGTCTGACTTAAGCATGTAGATATAATACTTATAAGACAGAACTTGCTTTCAAACAACTAAATAAAAAAAAAAAAAAAAAGAAAGAAAAGTCTTGTTCCTTTTGTAGCTATTGGAGAGAGAGGTGACTCTAGTGGGAAACAACACATTCAAAGTCGTAAGATTGGCCAGTAAATTCAACTTTGCTGATTCTGAAGGGAATCTAGTAAAATAGTTTAAACTAGATGATTCACTTTAAATTGATCAAAGCTGGGGAAAGGTCGATCCTAGTTTCAGTGTCTGGATCTCATGCCATATTTCACATAACATACTGTGTCACCTTCACAATCTCTGTAGATCTGTGCTTTATGAAGAATGAGAAGTGTCTGTGTGGCTTCAGAGCTGTATGTGTGGTTTGTTATATTTCCTTATCATTTCTTGGTGGGGATGTTTTAATTATACTAGAAAATAGATGAACTAGTTAATTTTCTCAAGGACAGTTTTGAAGAAGGGCAACTTGTATACTAGAGTTTCTCACAATTGCCTGGTATATCTATATTTTATTTCCAGAAAGAATTCTCATCTTTTACATGAATCATCTCAATTGATTCTTAAATATACAATAGACTTTGTGTGAACTAATATCTCTCAAAAAATTTTCTGTCTGAAAATACTGACACCTCACTTGTTTTTTATCTGTCTTTTTGCTATTTTTTCCTCTGGGCTTACAAAGGCATTGGATTCATTGGAATTTACAATATACTAAATTCCCAGTTGGTGAAATAACTTGTATCAGAAGTTGCAAGAGTAGTCCTATAAATTATAGTAATTTATTTGCATGGGTTTTGATCTGATAAGTTATCTAGTAGTCTAGTGCTAAAAACAGTAGAGATCATGTGACTAACCAAGCAAATAGAATATATAATTGTATATTAACCTTCCTCTCATCCCTGACCTTAAATTGGAGAGGTATGGATTTGATGCGTAGGCTATTCCATGGATAAGTAGTAAGCTCTATCCAAAGAGTTACAGTAAAGGGCTCAATATCCAAATGGAAACCAGGAATGAGTTGTACCCCTCAGCAGTCCATATTGGGACTGATACTCTTGGATATCTTTATTAATGACATAGACAGTGGGACTGAGTGCACCCACAGCAAGTTTGTGGATGACACCAAGCTGAGTGGTGCAGTTGATACACTGGAGGGAATAGATGCCATCCAGAGGAACCTTAACAGGTTTGAGGAGTGGACCCTGGTGAACCTCATGAAGTTCAACAAGTCCAAGTGCAAGGTCCTGAACCTGAGTTGGGGTAACCCTAGTATCAACGGAGGCTAGGGGAATTAAGGTATTTAAAGCTTTAGCCTAAGAATGCAACCATCTATATAATTTCTATATATTAGCTTTCACCTCCAGAATTATATCTGAGAAAACATAATCCTATTTCAACAGTGTGGAAGGACTGTGGGATGTAAATATTTCAACTCAAACAGATAGAATAAGGATTAAAACATTCTGCTCTAATATCTGTCCAGCTAGATCAATACCTATTCAAAACTCACTTTTTTTTTTTTTTTTAAATGGAGGAAAAGTGCAAGTAAACAAATAAAATAAATTTAAAAAAAGGAAAACTAAGGTGACACAGAGGACACTTGGTAGGGACATATAATGTTCATAGAAACTTCTGAGAGCAGAGAACGTGCTAACTCACACTGTGAGGATGTCACAAGGTATCATATTTACAAAATGAAATTGAAAACAGTCTTTTGGACGTTATGTTATCGTGTAAGGGAAGTAATAAATTAGAGAACTTGTTATAACCCACAGACCTATAAAAGTAATTTTTTAAGAGTTTATGAACCACTGAAAGTAAGTAAAAAAAAAAACCTAAATAGCAATAACTTTCATAAATATCTAAAAGAAATGTTCAGAGGACAAAATACAGTACAATTAAAGCTTAACAGGAGCAGCCATTTGTTTCCATGTTGCTCCCAAGATTTAACATGCATGATAACTGTTGTCTGGCATAAAGAGAGAATCACATTTAGAGAGTTTATGTTAAATAGGAAATAAACTTCCTCTTGGTAGTCCAAACTGGCAGGTACAATCTTGCAGCACGTATATGGTGGAGGAGATAGGAGACATTTATCATTTACTTCTCAGTAGCAAACACAACAAGATGAAGAACCCCTCAAGAAAACCCTTATACTTTGAATTGCTGTACTTGTTATAGGAAAGGATGATGTGTAGCATTTCTATTCAGACAAATACAAGCAGTACCAGGTTGGACAGTGGCCATTTTTTATGCTTATCTGTGCCAAGGAGCGTTCACATACAAGTTCAAAGACAGTGGTCACTATTGCGTGTAAGAAGATATTCAGCAGTATTCATATATGGTCTCATAGCAAATTTTGATGGAGGTCTTTAGGGAAGAGTAAAACAAGAAAATCTTTTTTTTTTTTTTTTTGAGTAAATGGTTCAGGGGTGTCCTGAATCATATGATTTGTTAGAACCCCTGTTATCATCTATGTGATGATAGAAAACTCCTGACTGACCTATCTTTCATGAATTTGTCCTATCCTTTTCAAGATTCACACTGTTCATATCTACACCACCTCGGGGAAAATGTATGAGGCAAATTATGCAGGTGCTACACATGAAAAATGATTCAGATTTGTTTTAAGCTTCAGTCATGTAATACTTCCAAGTTCTTGCACCGAGTAATATAACATACACTGATTTCTGGTTCACTTTCTGTATCAAGTTCCTGATTTTATAAGCGTGTATTGTGTATGCTTCAAACATCTCTTATTTACACTGAAGAATCCCTTTCAGTTGAAGAATACTCATCAAAATGTTGTTTGTTGCTACACTTTTCTTAATTTTCTTTTTTGTTTGTTCTTTTCTCTTTTTATTATTGAAGTGGTCAGAACCATACATAGTCAAGACAGAGGTGATGCATGTGTTTGTTCACTGTCCACTCTACAGTAATTTCTAGTATTTTGTATTTGTCTCTTTGGTTACCACTTCATAGTTAGCTGATGTTGTAAAATAACTATGTAGTCAACATCTTTTCTAAGTTGCCAACATTTTTAAATGGCAGTCATAAGTATACATCAGAAACAAGGGGATAAAGAGAGTTGTGTTTCCTGAGAATTAACCTGTAGCTTTCATAGGATTGCTTTTTTTTTTTTAACAATCTTAGTCTGATGCAGAGCTTAAGGATAGTAGGAATATGCTGTAGAAGTTTTTTTCCAAACTTTTTTTTCCTTTTTAAATAACTGCTAAACTGAAAAAAATAAATTAAGACTGCAAATTTTAATTTGCAGTGCAACTGAGATTTTTCTTTCAGCTAAATAATGAGTGAAATAACTTCTTATCTACAAAAAGTCATATCTGTGGTCCACAGCTGTGATAATATTAGTTTCCCCAGGAACTGGTTAGATAGTGTGAAAATATTTAAATATTTTGCCATGTATAATGTAATGTAAAAAGAATAAAAAATAAGTTTCTGAAATAGAAAAGAGAAGTGAGATTCAATCTAATTTAAACACCTGCATGAAAACTGTAGCTGTCTTTTGAAATTATATTGCTTTTAAAAGTTTCCTTGATACTTGAAAAGTTTCCAGTATTTAATCAATAGAGACATTTGTCCTGGTTTGAGGTAAAACAGAACCAACTTTCTGTTCAGTAATTTTACTTCTTAGCTAGGCCTCTTCTAACTCTCTGAGATTAACAGCATGTTGTGCCAAAAACTGTTCCCAGGGTGATAAGACCATTGTTTACAGTTTGTGCCAGGGAATGGTAGACACAGAAGCTCTTGCTTATACTTATTGCTATAACAACAAAGGTCAGCTAATTTCGTTATTTGCCCCGTTGGAGGGTCAAAAAAGGAAAAGTGTAGAGGGATCCCACCTGCAGGGAGGAGCGAACAGGACAGGTGACCCAAAATTGACCAACAGGGTCAAACCACTATGTTTATTTCTACTTCTAAAAAAGCTTCTCAAAAAATTCTGTATTTATATTGCATATATTAGTTATATTGCATATATTAGTTATATTATAATATTACATTTTTTTAATTATATAAGTGCTATCTGGCACTTTTTTCTAGTAACAATGTGTTTCTTAAAGACTAGAATTTGTTTAGAAGTTTTCATTAAGCATAAGAAAATTGATAAGCATGGTGTTTGCATTGTGTACTTGTTTCTTAGGACAATTAACAAGCTTTAGATCCATAATTCTTATTTACTAAAAGATTACCTTGCTCAAGCAGCACATAACTTTCACATATGAAAGTGATAGTTTTTCCAGAGTCATATTTTGCCACAGATCTGACAAGCATATTTCTTTGAGCATTTATACAAAAGAATTATTATTCCCACAGCACTTTTATTTCACAGCTCCACCCCTTTCCTATCTGATTTGAACTTCACAACTTAGCATATACGCTACTGAGCTTTTCAGAAAACAGTGGAAAATTGGTTGCAAGGCTTATTACATTCACAAATACATTTTGACTATGTCCTGGGTTATAGTTCCTGCATGCAACAAATATATAAATAAATTGTAATCTCTCTTTACTTGTTTCTCTTTAACATTACAAATAAATGTGTAGTAAGAGTGCATTCCTTCCAAGAAAACCTTATTATCTTTCACTAAGTATCGGTATTTTGGGGTTTGCCTGTTTCGTAGAAATAAATGTATTATGTCACTGGTATGAACACAGATTTCTGCTCCCCTGTCCTTGAATGCAGTATCACCCTTTACTGTATTTTAAAGTATTTACAATAAATACATCACTCCATTTGAAAAAAGAAAAAATACTGGGATATTTGCATATAAAAAGAAAGACAGAATTCCTGCCACGAATATTGGGGAAAAAATTAAAAATGTGTTATTTTTAATATTTAGGCACATTATTATTAAGTAATTCCAAATTTACTACCATAGCAATCAGCTTTCCCTTCCAGTCCCTCTTACAGTAAAGACCTTCATGGAAATACAGAATGTAAGTGATAGGAGGATGCATTCCATAAATCCTACTGAGATTTTGGGAAAGCACAAAGGATCTGATTATGATTAGCAGTGAACCAATTTGGGGGGGGAGGGGAAGATAATAAAACCAGGAAATAATAAAAAAAAATAATTATGAAGAACAAATTCCTGAACTCTATGTAAATTCCTGAATGCATAAGAAAATACCATTTTAGCTAAATTTTTCATGGATCAGCAAATACAATAGCAGCTAAGAGGGCCAAAATTTTTTTGAAAAAAGAAAAAAAAAGGCTGAAGAAAATTATAATCACAGATTTGACTGGTCTACTGTTAATGGTGCTATACAGAGAAAAACTATTTTGGAGAAAAGCATGAACTGCAAAATTAAGAAAAATCTTGAGGAACCTAAAGTCTCTCTGGAAACTGAGTGGATCTTCCTGCTGATGTTGTCCCAAGCCCTGGCACTGAACATCCTTCAGTGCAAGCTGCATCATGAAAGAGAACCCTTCCTGCAAGCTTAGGCTTTGTTTCCTTTTAACAAAACCCTGAGAAAATGAAATTCAGCCTTTTCTATATTTGACTCTTCACCATCAACAGCTACAATGGATCTACTGATTGTCCTTAATGTGTCTTTAAGTAGGCACAGTGAAAGAAAATAAACATTCTTTTTATTCATTTATCTTATATCCAGATGAAATGAGATATGATGGAGTATAATATCAAAGCCTAAACCAAAATGTTAAGCACGTGCATCACTGGTATAATATAAACCTTCCTCAAATGTTTTCAAAGTCAGTGAAGTCTTATCATTGACCTTAACAGTTTTGTAAACTGTCCCGAGATTATTATTTTCTTATTACTATTTAATGGAATATTCAAATGACATATGAAATCTGTCAATGGTTTATCCACATATTATTAGAATGATGTCATACAGGAAATTAAATTGAATTAATTAAAGCTGTATATTATCATCAAGGATTTATGTTCTCGGCAACAGCCATAATAATCTGATGGAACTCGTCATAAATAAGCAACGGATGCTGGGGCTGTTGCTGGCAATTGTCTGCAAACTGAAAATAAAACCTGCAAATATTGCTGTCAGTTAGATCCATTACATCTTGTGTATGTTAGTATAAATGGCATGAATTTTCTCCATGTTTTCAGCAGTTGGCATAATAAAGACAGAGGGAG